>VXAB01002885.1:0-10078 GCA_013399175.1 Odontophorus gujanensis
AGTGAGAGGTGCGGACGAGGGGAGGGGCAGGTGTCCCCGGCTGGCAGCACCGTGGGCGCTCAGCGCCGCGCGCGCCGCACGCGCGCTCCCATAGGCCGTACACGCCGCCTGGCACACGCACGAGCGCACGCACACGCACACATGCCGATACAACCGACGCTCCACCGCCCCCTCCACACCCCCGCCCCGCGGCTGCCCTCGCACTTTCCGCCGCACCGGTCAACTTTCTCCGAGCTCCGCCGCTTCCTTACGCCGCGGCCCGGCGGCGCGGTGCGGGATCCCCTCCCAGCGCCTGCAGCGACCGCTGACAGCGGCCCGGCTCTGATTAATGAGCTGGAGCTGCCGCTGCGCCCGCACCTCGGCTTGAGGGATTGGGTGGCCGCAGTGATGGGAAACAGCGGGTTTGGCTGCGGTGGGGACGCGGACGCCGTGCGGCGCGGTGCAGTTCCTTCCGTCGCCGCCAGGTGGCAGCGCAGGGCGGCGGATGGGCCGCGACTCCCGTGGCCGCCGCGGGCGCGCTGGGTCTCGGCCGCCGGGAGCTCCTCGGGGATCGCCTCGCTGGGCAGGCTGGAGGCGGCTCCGGCTGGCTGCCGTTCTCTCTTGCCGATTGAGAACTGCGGTTCTGCCTCTTTGCATGTGTAACGTGGAACCATTGCTCCTCGCACTGTGTACATTTTGGTCAATCGATTTATGCCTACAATTACATTTAAAATACATCCCATGTGCGCAGTACCGAGGTCGACATCCAACTTTAATTCTACTTCCATCTCTGTTACATGCAGTGGTGCCTCGATGGATTTTCATGTGTGAGTCAAAGCACAGTGTATGATACATTATGTATCATGTGAGAATCCGTTACATCTGCATCTTCAAGCAGACCTCTGCCAACTTATGTTTGAGTATCTAAACACACTAAATACAGGAATAGTTGTAAATGATGGCATTTTTTCCTCAATGGTCAGCCTTCACCAAAATATGTGTTCTTCTCTACAAGTGTAAAAGGAGTGTGAATCTAATCGTCCTTCTGAAATAAACATGTCCCATAGTTTGGATGAAAACCAATATTGTCTTATGTGAACCAAAAGCGTATTTGGTTCTTACAAGAAACCAAATTCTTTCTCATCTAGATGCTCACAGGCAATACGAGTGATCTCATAGGATTCTTTGGAAAGTTTCTGAGGAGGACAAAGTACTTTTATTTTTGAAGAATCTGTGGAATTCGTGTTCTGATGCAAAAAAAAACCGTCAATGGAAGGTTTTAAATGACTTCAGAATGAGCTCAATGGTACTATTTTTAGTTATGGAAAGAATACAAAAAACACACTAAACACTTCCCTACATCCTTGTTATTTAAGACTTCTAATATTCCATATGGAATATATAGGAACTGATGAAATGAAAACAATTCATAGATGGCAACTAGGGATGCTTTCCAGTTTATTATAAACTTGCAATTCTTTTAAACAAACAAACAAAAAAAACACAACAAAACATAACTTTTTATTATTTTTTTTTAATTCATAAATCTTTGTTTTATGTATATATGCTTCAGTTTTAAGCCCTGTCATACATATATCATTGGTCTATGTTTCTATCTATGCTATTCTTCTCTCTGACAAACAAAGTCAGAAAAATGTATATATATTTATTTATAAGAGAGTAGTTTTAAATAAACTTGTCAGTTAGACTGAGCTTAACATTTTTAATGAAACAATTTCAGAAAAGTTGACATTTCATAAACCTGAAATAGTGTTAAAAATATTATGTAAAAGTGAGTACTGTACATATGTTTCAGTTATTCTGATCCTGTGTGAGTGAGATATTAAAAAAGTATAATGAATAGAACATCCTATTTAACAAAATCTTACTTCAACTTGTTATACTGTTAGATAAATTTTAGTACACATATGAGGCTTAAATATTTATTAATGTAGAACTGTAATGTTGCTGTTCCATTCATTGTTATTATGATTAATGCAGTATTTCTAGCAAAAAAGTTCTGTAGACTTTTGCAGAATACTTATTTTAATGTCCACAAGTAGCATGAGACAACACAGCTCTATATTCCTTACTGAATTCGCCTATTTGAATGGAGTTCAAAGAACCTGAAAGTATTCCATATAGTGGAAAGTTGTATCTAATTATTTGGACTGGAATTGTCATTATAATCTAAACTCAAGAACATTAAAAAAAATGATGCTAAATTTATAAGAAATAAAGAGATCTTTATCGGTATATAAGTGTGTTGCCTGTTGCTGATTTAATTTTCATCTGTTTTTCATTAAACCAGGAGATCCTAAAAGCCTTTAATCTCAGGAGAAAATCTGAAAGTTACTTCTACAGTCTTCACATGAAATACAAATGCAGAGGAGTGATCTAGAACAAAATAAGTGATGAGATAGATTAACAAAAGAATGTGAGGCATACACAGATTAGATCTTCAGCAACTGGTTACTGTAGTGGGTATACTCTCTTATAGTAACCCAGCAAACAAGCAGCAGGAAGAGTTGATAGAACACATGGAACCAGATGTTACAGGAAAATAGAAAAACAGATGTAAAAGTCATAAGTGAAATAATTGGAACTGCAGAATATACACACTCTAGGAAAATAAGAAAAAAAAAATGGGATGGAATAATTTCATGTCAGTGCACTAAAAGTTTTAAAGAAATAAAGATTATTAAGCAATGGTGCAACAAATAAATGAAGTTTGATGGTAAAGATGAGAGAGCCTCATTGAATGAAGATCATTGAGCACAGGATAGGAAAAAGGCTTCATGACAACGTGATATGAGTCTCCTGGTGCAGATTTGATCTGGGTAATAATCTCTGTGAATATTCGGGGAATAAATAAACAAAAAGTGGATCTTGTGTGATTATGTTAATTTTCAGCAGGCAAGTGACAGAAAAAAAACCCAAAAAACTGAAGTGATGGTGTTGGGGGAAAATACAAGTTTGTGCATGACAGTGAGTAACTTTTTTTATGAGCCAACAGGAGGCAAGACTATCTTGAACTTTTTATTAGTAAACAACCTGAGAAACAAATAAAAATTCAATGAGATTATCTTGAGGAGTACTAGAATTAAAGTTCAGGTAAGGCACAATGCTACCTTATGTAAAAAAAATGCAGACACTATTTAATACGTTCACTTAAAGCATGTGGGGAACAGTACGGGGATGAAAAAGAGATCCTGAAGATAAAATTGAATTTAATACCACAATCTACAAAATCACAGATGGAAACTTTTGCTATAAACTTGGGTGAACCAATTTTAGATAGTATTATAAAAGTCTGAAGGTGTTGATAAAACGGAAAGTGACTACATGTTACCACTATAATGGAATTACTGACACAATGGGAAAAGAGAAATATGATTCCTCGGTGTATTAGGCAAGATTGTTCTAATAGTAGGGAAAGTGTTAATAAAGTTGTACAGGACTAAAGTTTGCATGCATTTTGATGAGTTTCTGTTGGATTATGCATGATTCTAGCTATACATTCAAAGATCTTAAAAGGAATGAAGCCAGGGTAATTAAAGAATGGACAATATTTCTTCAGAAGAAGAGTTTGTTTGTTTGTTTTGAGACATATATAGACAGATATTGGAGGGTGGTGTGATTTCTTTCTAGTACATTTTTAGTTAAATACAAGAAAAAGTATTTGACTAAAGAATGATACTTGCATGCCATAAAGCCTTCATGTATTGATTATATTTTAACATAGACTAGAAAAGTGAAGAAATTTACTGACTGTCTGAGAAGTGAGAAGGCCTTCCAAACAGGTAATCAGGCCAACAAACCAAGACTGTGTTTTTTGTTTTATTTTAAGAGAGAACTTGAAAGCTTTTAGGAAACACTGTGTAATTGAATGGGATATTTCCTGGAGGATAGTTATATTTATGCCGAGTTGGGAAAGAAATGGCATTTTGAAGAAGATGGAATTTGGTTGTTCTACATTTATACTGCATCTGTTCCTTGCTTCAGGGTTTACTGCAGACCCTCAGGTCAGGAATGGTATTTTCTTCCTTGTTGTTAAAATTTAGATTCTGAGTTCTGTTAATTTCTTTCATTCCTAATTCTCTTTTTCTCCATTATCATGTGGGACATGTTTTAATTCCTTGAACATTCTGCATACACTTTCTAGTCCTTTTCCTTGTATTATTTTGTAGATGACTGGCAGGGTCTTTGTTCCTTTTCTTCCCCCTTTTCTTCATTTTCTCCAAAGAATGTTAGAGATCAAACTTTTGGTCTTTACTGCAAAAGTTAAGATTTTGCTTAAGCATTTGAAAGCATATAGTACCATTTGGAGTAAATGTTCTAGCTGTCTAGTACATAGCTACCCATATCTGTGAGGATTTAGAATTTTGGATAGTCTTCCAATGATACGTTCCTATGTTCGCTATTACTTATGAAAATCATATTCAGCTTATTTCCGTTCTCTCAAAGATTCTAGCTAAGCTTTCAGCTACTTCAGTAGGATGTGAAATGGATAAAGTAATGTATAGGAAAAGCTGGATTCACATTCATATTCCAGATTAATTAGCAGAAATTTTAATATGGGAATGTACAATCATAAAGACTATTCAATCAGGGGCAGATTTCTTTTGGACTAGTTCTTACAAACAAAACAAGCAGGGAAAGTTAGAACTGTAGTCATGTGGTCTGATTTTTGAGTGATCTTGTGTGGAGACAAGATTTGGACTTAATGAACCTTATGCGTTCCTTCCAACCTAGGATATTCTGTGATTCTAAGATTCTATGTGTAAACGAGACTTCTGAACCACTCAGTAGAAAGAACAATAGCATGATTCCTAATTTCTAGGTAAAAAAATGAAACAAAAAAATGTGTAAACAGATGAGGAATTAAGTTCTTTGAGACACATTAAAGGTACGCAGCAGGAATTTTAGCAGTATCAGGGAATGATAGATAGGGTCATATGCATTTTCGTACATTTAGTCCTGAGTGACTATATGTTCTTTAGGTGCTTAAATTTATGTTTTGTAATACAAATCATTTTTCCTGAGAAAAATCAGTTATGGGTTTTTCTTTGTTCTTGGTTGTTTTTGTTTTGTTATGTTTT
The DNA here is from genome assembly GCA_013399175.1 of Odontophorus gujanensis. Taxonomy (NCBI): domain Eukaryota; kingdom Metazoa; phylum Chordata; class Aves; order Galliformes; family Odontophoridae; genus Odontophorus; species Odontophorus gujanensis. The sequence goes on from VXAB01002885.1 coordinate 5,082, forward strand.
GTTTTGTTTGTTTGCTTTTTACTTGTTTTGTTTGCTTGGTTACTTGGTTACTTTTTACTCTATTTTGTAGGTGTTATTTATGACAACTTATCTGTACAGACAATATAAATTTTCTGTACAGATAGTTCATAAAAAGTATAGATTACACTAAAATCTCACATTGATTTTTAAATATCCAATCCAGTCATATGAATTTCCACCCATATTTTAAGAAAATATTTCTAAGATATAAACATATGTTAGTTTCATGCATTTTTAGATATGGATTTACTTTAAAAAGATAAATAGTAGGGTGACTCCCAATCAGACAGCTTGGTCTTTATTTAAAATAAATATAGCGCTTATTTGCACAGTGACATTTAAGAAACAAACCATTTTTAACTGTTCTCTCAAATGGTCATGGTAGCTATGTTATTTTGAATTAAGAAGAAGTGAGGAATGTTGCTTGTTTGTTGTTTTTAGTGGATTCATTAAAACAAAATGAGAGAGCAGGAGACTTACAATGAACTGATAGCATCTAATAGCTATTCAGTATGATATTCAGAGTTTCATGCCAATGGTGACATCTCTCTCATCTGACAGTGTTTTCATCGGTTACTGCCACTAGGCGTCTCTATATGCACCTATGTGTAGGAATCTGATCAATGGAAACAGTAAGTAATGTAGAGTATCATAGAATATTCCTAGTTGGAAAGGACTCCCAAGGATCTTTGAGTCAAACTCCTGGCTCCACAGAAGACTACCCAAAAATCAAACCCTTCATCTGAGAGCATTGTTCAAATCCTTCTTGACCTCCATCAGTCTTGGTGCAATGATTACTGTCTTGGGGAGCCAGTTTTAGTGCTTGACCACCTTCTGATGAAGAACCTTTTCCTAACACCCAACCTGATCCACCCCTGCCACAGCTTCATGCTGTTCCCTCCGTTCCTGTTGGTGTGACCAAATAGAGGAGAGGAGACCAGTGGTGCCTCTCTGTTCCCCTCATGAGGAGCTGCAGGCTGCCAAGAGGCCTCCCCTCAGTCTCCACTTCTCTAGGCTAAGCAAATTCAGAGACCTCCACCAGTCCTCGTATGTCTCACCCTCTAGGCCCTTCACCATATTCCATCACCCCACATGAACAGGACAAGTATAAAATATGTTACTAAACTTCCTTCATGATGGTTAGAATCAGCTATTTTGAACATTACTGGAGAAAACATACTAAAGTTGCAATTAAATTTAAAATAAACTTTTTTTAAGTAGATATTTATGTGATCTTAATGTGGTCTTTCTGATATTACATATACATAAAATGGAAAGAAATCCTCAGAAAATCAGGTCAGTTTAAGTTGTCTATTTGTCAAATGTATTATAATGTTTAAATTATTCAAACAGGTTAGTATAAAACTGGATTTTCAGATAGCAAATTCTTGTAATTAATTATAAGATTAAGAGTGAACAAGCATTTTTGTAAATAACTTCTCTATAACATCTTAGGAAATGGGATATTTCAAGAATTACAGGCCTTCAATAGATTGTCCAGGTATCTTATCTTTACAATTAATGTTTAAATAGATGACTGGTAATGTAAAATAATAATTAAATCCATAATTATTTTCAGAAGTAAGCCATTATTAATTCAGCCAAGGTCTTCTAGTAGGACAGTAGTTACATTTACATTAAGTCAGCAACCCTAGAAAACATGAGAGCTTTTTTGTAATTTTTTAATTACTGTTATCATTTTTCTATAAGAAAAGGAAAAATTTAAGGTTCTTTGATGGTATATTCTTCCAAATATAATAAGCAAGATACTTGAACAGACATCTCAGGGGATTAAAAAATTATTTTCTGTAATGTACAAAAGTGACGTGTAGAACACTGAGACCTGGATTATACTGATATTATCTGAAAAATTGAACCAGGAATTCTGTAGCAGTTTTTCTGAACCCGCAGACAGTAATCCTTAAACTATAATTCCGAGTATATTTATTTCAACTTTGTGGAGAACAACACTTTTTCAGAGATCCAGCACTGTCAAGTGTTTTGACGTTTGTTTCTACTGTAGTGTAACAGTTATGGGTTAGAGAGAAAAGCTGCTTTCATTCATTCATTCATTCATTCATTCATTCATTCATTCATTCATTCATTCATTTATTGAGGTTGTTTACTAACTTGTCTTCTTGTTGTTGTTGTTGTTTATTAATACCTACACTGGTTTTAAGATTCTCATGGTATTGTTATAAAATTTGAGTCTATAGTCACTTAACACAAAGACAAGGTTGTTGGAAATCCACTGCACTGAAAACTCAGATCAGGTGATGAATACATTGAGGAAACTATAACTTGTTATTCTCAGTCAACACTTTTTGCTTCTTCTGACATGTTACTGGTTCTTCTTTTGAGAGAAAGTGACTGAGAGTTTAAGTCCAAGACAGATACTAGAATCTGATATTGGGTTTGGATTTTCACATGACTATTTAAAATTAAACTAAAAGTTATATTTTTGTCTCCTCCAATATATCCAGTCAATTTACAAGATAGCAGTTCAAGTAAGATATGACATTTTTTTCCAAACATGAAATTTTTTTAGAAGACATTACAGTATGTTCCCATATTCTTTAAACTGCAGGTTGAAAGCAGGCTAGTTTGAACACTTCATCAATTATAATTTCTATTTGTAATGCATAAAAAAAGATTCCATATAAAGACCGGTCTTTTCTTTCATTAGCTTGTCAACTTACTGATTTCTGTATCTCATAATCAGTCTAAGAATTCTATATACTAGTCAACAGAGTGTAATTTGTTGCTTTACTGTTCAAAATAAAGAAACAGAGCATGCTTTGTGAGCAAGGGGTTTTAAGTATTATTAAAAATGATTGGAAAATGCAAGTAAGAATCTACTTGTATTTAATTATCACTAAAGTTCCTGAATAATATCATCACTTCCTATATTGTTTATTAAGTAAAAAAAATGGAACATGTAATAAACACTTCTGTATTATGTAAGTTCTCTCTAAAAATATATATATATGCTATTATCTAGCAAGACATTCAACATACAATTCAAATTAATTTTAAAAACCCACCCAAACCATTCTATGATTCTATGATTTTATGATACACCAGGCATGTCCAGCCCATTACTAACATGTGACTTTGCAAGGTTTGCAATATGGTTGCCCCCTACCCCACATCATCATGACAGTAGCTCTTCCCTGCTGAGTGAAAATGAATAGCTATTGCTGGTAACTATGTTAAAAAATAATATTTTGTAGTTGAGAACTTGCTCTATCAAATAGTGTTTTTATGCTCTTTGTACCAGTTGTAGTTTCCATGAAAATAAATAGGAAGCGTTACTTTCAAAGCAGCCTTCCTTAATGCAACCCGATACAATTCTTCCTTACTCAGTGTGGCCTAGGCAAGCCAAAAGGTTGGACATCCATAAAATACACCTTAGTTAAGAATTTCAAAATACTCTGCAAACATAACTAAGTCTTAATCTTTCCCTACTACTGCAAGCACCAATTCAAATTCTCTGTTAAAGAACACAATTATAATGGGAAAATTTGCTTATGAGGTATTTAATTCTGCATGGAAGTGATATGAAATTCATTATTTAGCATAGTTTAAGCACTAGATTTCTCGATGTATCTCTATGGAACATGAGCAACCTGCAAAGCTTAAGTAAGTCCATATAGGATATTGCTATTACATAATCTAGGAGTTGCAAATAACATTTGGATTCTCCATTAGACACCTCTAATCAAATAATAGTGATATTGCCGCATTAGAGTTCATGACTTAAGGAACAAAAAAAGAGAAAAAAAAAAGTGAGAGTTAGAGTGTCAGTCCTTTGGAAATCTAGTGGTAGCTGAACAAATTGAAGTTGTTTGAATCTACTTGGCTACCTGGAAATCTGCAACCAAAGAAAAAGCAGATGGAGGCAAGCTGAAAGGAAATATCATCCCTAGGCTTCCTTTGTGGTACCAAAATGAGATCAGCTAACTGAAATGTTGCATCTGGAATATGGAATGCTTTATTGAATTAATTCAGATTGTTTCTCAGAATTCCCCTTCCAGTACTGCAAATGGAAAATGAATCTGATGCTTAATATAGCAAAATGCTGTCTGTATTTAGTGTCCATTTATGTATTGCTTCAATCCATGTTTATCCTGAAAATGAATTGCTGAATTGAACAGCAACGGTGAAGTTTAATAAATAACACTATCAGTCTCTAAATCATTAACTCTGTCTTGCCTGAGAGATTCTTTAGCATTTTAAAGCCTACACAGGGTCTTCAAGCTGCAAGCGTTAATAGGAAACCGTTCTGCATTACAAAATGTTAACTGCTCCTCAAATGCATCTATGAAATTCTAAATTAAATTAATTCCTTCCACTTAAACAATTTCCCAGCTCTTGTAGGAAAGACAAGAAACATTCTATTTATTTTTATTTAAAGGCAGACAGGCAGGTACATTTTCAAATAGTCTTACTAGGCAACCAACCATGGTGTTTAAATTACGATCAGTTAATCTTAAATGCTTTCCTATAGATGATAGCACAAAATGGACGTCTTCAAAGATCTGAAGTCCACTCTCTCTATATGTCCCACATCACTGATGCAAGTGTTCAGAAAATATATTAAAAAGAAAAAGAGTTAAATAGAATTGTAGAGAGACTACAGTATATTAACCATTTATGTAATCTGTATTCGTATGGATCCAGGTTGGACTTTGTGAGAAATGCAGTGCAACTCATCATGAGACAGGTATTTTGTCAAAATCCAAACATCTATTAGCAAAAGCACTTTTTAAAACTTAAATGAAACATCTTAAGTTCTCTTCTAAAAAAGCAATTTCTACAGTTGTCAGTAAATGCACATGAAATTTTCTGTATGGTCTAAGATTTTTTATATATCAATATTTTAATCACATTCCCTCTCCTCTCCTCTCCTCTCCTCTCCCTTCCCTTTAGTGTAATTTACTTGCTGTTAATTCTATTTATTTCGTGACGTATCT
>VXAB01002885.1:10201-37648 GCA_013399175.1 Odontophorus gujanensis
CTCTCCTCTCCTCTCCTCTCCGTGACTGGTAGTATTCTTTACTCCAAATTCCTAGCTGAGAAATCTGGTACTATCATGAAAAAACTTCTGATCCTTGTAGCTCTCATAAATATGAAAACTGTAGTCATTCATTATATACTGCTGCTTACTTATTGCATATTTTTACTATTTGAAAGTAGTCATAATAGGTGACATTCTCCCCATTGCCCAAATTCTTGTCCATGATAATATAACCTGTATATGTGCAGAGTTAGATTTAAAACTAAACTTTCTATATATTCCCCACTTACATGTCAGTTTCTCTTTCTGAGTTGTGCCCTGCAAAACTTAGTGTCAGTGGACAGTCAAATCAGTAATATGTAACATTTAAACTTTTTCAAGTTACTGAATAGATAGATAGATAGATAGATATAATATCTATTATATATATATATGTCACTCATAAAATCCTCCATTTATTTGTTTATTATTATTATTATTATTATTATTATTTAATTTTAAAATAGGGATCAAATTTGCATACTTAATTATAAGAAATAGCTCTGAAAATGCCATATACTTTTGCCTCAGCATTTGCACACTTGCACAAATTATTTATTGCCTTCAATAATCTTCCAATACCTGTAGTGTTATTGCAATGTTGTCCATGTATAAAACTGTTAATTAAATCTGTTAACTTACCAAGTGTCAATGTTTTAAAGTGTTTGCTCAGATATCTGACATTTACATTGGATATATTAGCACCTGAGAAAATACATCACGTGATTTTTATTATTAGCACTATTGTTTACTCTCTGTTTTGATATACATTTCTGTAAGTTTGTTGATAGCAACTGACTACAAAGTTAAAACTTCAGTGAACTAGGAAATACAACATTATGTAACAACTTGAATTAAACAGTGTATATGTTCAGGGACTTGTATACTGATGGGAGACTGACAATTCCAAACAATTCCATTCAGAAGAGTCCTTCTGTGACACCTAACTCTGTAGAAACAGGAAATCACTAGTAGAGTATACTAGCTATTCTTACTGGAAAAATTCAAGCATGAGAATTAGATTCTGGAGCTTGGTTTAAATCTTTATTGCTTGAGGCTGCCTCTGTACTTAATGATTAAACAGGTGTTAAAAGCCTTCTTTGGAACTGAATCACTCTCTCAAGATAGCTATTTTTTTCCATCTGCATCGGGGAAAGTAGTGTTTCAAGATAATTTAAAAGCTCGTTTAGGTTCTGAAATTTGGATGAGAGAATCTCAAGTTCAAGAACCTATTCTTTCATTCTGCCAGAATTCACTAAAATGAAGAAGCATCCATGTTGTTAACTTCAGTTCTGGAAACTAAGAAAAACAGTTTACATGAAAGACCTAAACTATTAGGTTATGCTCTTTAACTTTAGTCATAAGAAATATGAGTTTGAGATTGTGACTCTGGGAAGTCTTTAATCATCAAACAGATGAATTAAATGATATGAGGGAGAAAAGATTCTAAGGCAGACCAGAATTATATTTATCTGAGCCAGACTTCTAACAGAAAGTTTTTATTACCAATCCGTATCAAAATGTTGCACGATATGCTATAAATCAGGACAAGCTTCTTCAGGGTTTAATTATCCTTACATTCTTCCTTAATGTCTCCCAAAAAGAAAACAGTGTGCTTGAGAGAGTCACAATCAGTTGACCTTAAAAGAACCTATGGCTCTGAATCTCTTCATTGCACTCCTGAGGGTTTTTTTTTTTTGTTTTGTTTTGTTTTTTTGTTTTTTCCTAGCCTACTTACTTCTCTGCAGTTCATTTGTTTTTGGAGCACAGAGTATCAGAAGTCATCTTTTGTCACATACTTAACAAAGCTCTTATATGCTTAGTAGCATGCCATGCCATGATTGCTTCGAGTATCACCTACATCCTAGCACAACTGAGTTGTTTGTGAGGAGCATTCCTTGCCATGTCCTTCAACATAAATATGACAACTAGGAAGTAATGTCAGGACTAGAAGGACCAATTATAATGCTTTGATCAATTTCAAAGAGCGAGAATTGTCTCTTCTCTTCAGCCTGAGTATTATGACCAACATACCTGTCTGGATCACTGCCATCAACTACTTAACCAGACAATAACATAACCTCAATTTCAGACCTTTACTCTTCTAGCACACCCATTGTAAAATGTCAGCACAAGGTGGTGGAACTACAGGTCAGAGAGCATTCAGAAGTGGGAACCTGAAGTAAATCCATAACTGTACCCATCCCTCTTAAAGTTTCTTAGCCTTTGCATTTTGTCCTAAAGCTAATGAGTTTTACTGCAGGATGAAAAGTCAGTTGTCCCGTAGGCAATCTTTATGTATGCTTGCACTTAGCACATTTAGTCCCCCCTGTTTACACTCTTGGCCCAGGGAACATAAAAAGGCCTTTTAAACCCATTACATATCTCACACATAACTTGGAGCTTGGTTTTTATTTCCCTTGAGAGAACCTGCATGTTGGACTTAATCACTCATTAGCACCCAAAAAGAGGGACCAGACAAAACTTCCAGTGTTTCTGTACATCTGTGTGTATGCAGATAGGGGAGTGTTAAGCAGAATGTGCTAGGCTGAGGATACTGAGGATACTGGAAACATCTAGCATTAGGTTAGCTCTATGTTCTTGTCAGGTATAAAGGTGTTTTTTGGGAAAAAAAAAAAAAAAGAACAAAGCAAACAACAATTAAGGACAAGTACTTTATGAAGGCCTTGAGCAGACTGGCTTTACTGCTGGCTCATAGTATTTTCTGTCTCAATTCTATAGGCTGCTGCCAAGGAGCTTTACGTAGAGAATTCTGTATTTTCCTACATACCTTACAATATGCTTAAAACTATAAACTGTCCTTTTACTTCACATCTCACTTGTTACCCAGGTCAGGATGTGTGAAAGTCTTTTGGCTATGTTTCTGCCTTCTGTATAAGAGATCAGAAATTACTTGATTTTTCCACAAATTCTGTATTTATTTTATGAAAATCTATTTTTTGCTAAATTTAATACCTTGTATTTATTTTATTTTATTTTATTTTATTATTTTTTTACTCCCTGTGTCTCTGAAACCCAGTGTAATTTCATGCAATATTTTTATAGATCATTAAAAACAGTGTATTTGTCTCAGCTGTTCCAAGTATGTTTTTCAAGGAGCATTCCAGCAGAATTATATTCCTCGTAACATGTTGTTTTATTGTAAAATGTTTTGAAACTATCATTTTCATATAGAAGTTCAGGAATAAATTTTAACCAGTGATCTGCTAATGAACTTAATGGCATTTTCAAATTGATTCAAACTCACTTCTTTACAGTCAAGAGGAAGCTGTGAGCTTAGCAGGCTAGTTTTTTTTTATTTTACATTTTCATGATGTTTCATTTAGCTTTTCTATATATCCTTTTTTTTTGTTGTTTTTGTTTTTGTTTTTGTTTCTGTTGTTTTGTTTATATTAAACAACTGATAATCTTTCAAATGATCTGAACAGCCGTAGGCTTGGCATTCCGATTCAGAAATGCCTTTTTAGTCATTGGATTTTTGTAGTTTCAGTTTGTTCGTATAGTTTAGTTCCTTTTCAGATTTTAAGGAAATAAGAGCAGTAAATGAGCTATTTAAATATAAATTACTTAAAATTGATTTTAAATTATTATAAATTAATTATTTAAATAATAAAAAGCGTTATATGAAGCTAGAATGCTTTCGATGTTGGTTACCAGTGTTGTCTAGATACTTTACACACAGACAAAACGTTTAAAAAATATATTTCCTTTGGTGAATTTTTCACCAATGATGTGAAATGATTCAGTAATAATTACATTTTAAAGTTTTAAAGTGTATTTGTAAAGAACACAGAGTTTACAAAAATCTGGGAAAGAACTATTTGCAATCAAGTAAAGAATCCTCTTCAGTACTATCTGGAGAAAATTTTCAGGTATTATTTTCTTTCCTTCTGCTCTATACTCATATCTTACTTTTTCAGTGGAGGGTGAAAGATGATAGCTACCGAAGTCTTGAATATACTCATGTAAATGGGAACCAATGCCAGAGAATGTAAGGATTGATGTGAAGGAAGTTTGAGATCCCAATGAAGTCTTCTGTGTGACATTATGTATTTCCAACTGATCGCCTGTTTTACAATATATGTACTTGGACATACAATACTCAGTGTAAATGTGACAGACTATGATTGCCCAAACATAACTAGGTCAAATTTTATAATTCAATTTCACAACATAGAATTTGTGACTGCTTTCTGAATTAACTTTGTGATATTTGAAGTCAGATTATTCATACATACTGAAAAATTCTGAATACATTCTGGAGAGCATACTACATATGTCCAGGTGGAGAGCAGTCACGAGTAATGTCCCCTGGAATTCTGTCTTGGGACTGATGCTGTTCAATAACTTTATCAGTAACATAGATACTGGGATTGAGTGCGTCCTCAGCAAGTATGTAGATGACACCAAGCTGTGTGATACTGCTGACATCATAGAAGGAATGGATGCCTTGCAGAGGAACACGTACAGGTTCAAAAGTGGGCCCTCAAGAACATAATGAGTTTCAACAAGGCCAAGGTTCAGTGTGTTACATTTGGACTGGGATAGCTCCAGTGTAAGAAGCTGGAATGATTTCTGGCTTAAAGCTTGTTTAGTAGCACCCATCCAAGATGTAACCTGCTTGACAAGCTTTTGAAATTAATTATTAGTTACCATAAACACAGCAGTAAGAGGAGAGGTGTGCTTTTCCTTGGAATAAACAAAATGTGGACACTCAACAGCTACCATCACCAAGACAAATGAGTCATGATGCACTCGATAATTGGGGTAGGCAGGAGTGCTTCTGGAAATCAGCTGCTGATGGAGAGGATAAAAATCCAAAGAATTCCAAGGAAGAATGGGTACCCCCTTCAATGAACTGCAGATGTGTAGGTCAGTGAGGTGTTGCTGATCGACTTGCTGCCTCCATATGAACCAATGGCACATCGCTAGATCCCTGGTGGTGGCTGTCCCTGCCTCAAACCATTTGCTAGGATTTCTCTCTTTACTATTGCTAACTTCCCCATCTTCTCTGCATTCCTTAGTAGCTTAGAATTTGTAAAAAATTACTGGACACCATTTGGCCTTGTTTGTTGTCTTAATCTTCCTCTGAGTATATATATATGTATGTTGAACCATTTTCTCCAATAATTAGATTGTGACACACAAGTATGTGTACAGTCTGGGAGAAGGATTCATTCAGAGCAGCCATGTAGAGAAGGACTTGGGAGACCTGGTATAGAAAAAGCTGAACATGAACAAGCACTGTGCTGTTGCAGCTCAGAATGTCAATGATATCCTGAACGGCATCAAAAGGAAGGTGGCCAGCAGGGCGAGGAAGATGTTTTTTTCTGCCCTTGTGAAGCTCCAATTGGAATACTGTTTTCAGGCCTGGGTCCCTCTGTACAGGAAAGATTTGGAGCTGTTGAAGCAGGTCCAGAGGAGGGCCAGAAAGATGACCATAGGGCTTAATCACCATTCCAGTGAAGAAAGGTTGAAGGAGTTTGGCTTGTTTAGCTTGGAGAAGAGAAGGCTCCAGGGAGACCTCATTGCAACCTTCTATTACTTGAAGGGAGCTTATAAGCAGGAAGGGGAGCAGCTTTTTACATAGTCTAATAGTGATAGAACAAGGGAGAACAGTTTTAAACTAAAAGAAGAGAGATTTAGACTAGATGTTAGGAGGAAGTTATTTATTCAGAAGGTGGAGAGGCACTGATACAGACTGCTCAGAGAAACTGTGAATGCCCCATCCCTGTAGGAGTTTAAGTCCAGGCTGGATGGGACTCTGTTTGCCTGTTTCAGTGGGTGGCAATCCTGGCCACAGCCGGGGGATTAGAGCTTTAAGGTCCCTTCTAACCTAATCAATTCTATGATTCTATGATCTAGAGCTTTAACTCTGGTCTTTTTTGGAGGATGCACTTTATTACCCAGGAGTAATGCAACACTCCTCTCATCTACCTTTCTTAGATACCAAACAACCGCAGAGGAAAAGTGAAGAAAGAGTTCTCCAAGACTCTTTGCCTACATGCAAGGTATTCAAATATAGGTGGAAGAGTTTTAACACTCTCCACTGCTAATTTGACTCCATAACGGTAAGGAAGAATCTGCTCAAAAGTTCATTTCAAAAGATGAACTTTTTCAGATGTGTATCACATAGGAGTGTATTTTTAGTCAGTTTGGGTGTTTTCATAATTCTGTAAGTTACATGCAATAAAAATGTGAATGATGGTTTAACTGCAAGTAGGATGTCACATGCCATTTTGTGGCACTATCTAGATAAAATGGAGAGATTTGAAAAGAAGCTAAGCACTGAGTACCATGGTTAGGCATCTAACAGCTTTTTGAAAACATCCTTGAAATTAGAGGAGATTCAGTGTATAAATACCTTGGGGAATAATCTAGGTGTTCATATTACCTAAGTAATATCTGAAGTGGCAGCATCACAGTAACTGCTAAAAATGTTGTGTGTCATTCTCAAAATAGTGAAAAATAATTCAGTGCTTATGATCTTTCCCAAGCTGAAAAGCCACTGGATTAAGAAAGGAAAATTCAAGATGAAGTTTTTCAAAATTAATTCTGTGTTGAGAAAGGAAAGCAGATGAAAACTCATCAATTTTAATGAGGATTAAGTAAATAATTACATACAAGGATGCTGTTGAAACAAATTCTATTTCAGCTGAATATATCCTGATGTTAAAAACGTTATTTTTGTTCCTAAAATCTTTGAATTTTCTGAGATAATTTCTCTAACAAGTTGCTTAAAAGTTATCTTTTAAACTAACTTAACAGCACTATATTGTGCCATGTTTCTGAACCCTCATTTCTATTTTACTTACAGCTACAGAAACTAGTTAGTTTTAGGTATACATGAAGTACAAAACAGAAAACTTGCAATCGCTATATGAGGAAATTTAGAGCACTGGCAGATTTTGCACGCTTTTAGATATGCCTAGTCTGCCATGCCATCTCCTAGCGTGCATTTAGAGTGTTTTTCAGCCACATAAGTGAATGAGTTTTGGAGCTTTTCCAGAAGCTCAGCTTTGATTCAAAGAGAGAAGTCTGCATTTACAAAGAACCATTCACAGCTGTCAGAAGTTAGCTGTCTGTGGGACTAAAAGTACAGCTGCAGTTTTTCCAGAATACTGACAACTTCTGTGGAAACGAGGATCTGTTCAGTAGTGCTGGGATTTCTGAAGCTTTATCAGAAGAAAATCTCAGTGCTCTATAATTTCAATTTCTGTGGTTTTATTACTCCTTTACTATTTTGTATGCCAGAGACATACTACATTGTTTTCTAATCTTGGGAAAATATATTTTTATTGTCTTCTGTTTCTTTTCTTTTGTTTGTTTATGTGATTGGTTGTGTTTTTTATTTTTTTTTATTTTTTATTTTTCAGAATGAACAAAAGGTAGTAAACTGTTTTTTTTTAGCTTTTCTGGGACAAGCAAAATTGAGTTTGTGCACTTGTGAAGAAGAAAAAACAGCAGCAACATTTAAACTAAATAGAGGTGATGGGAATGCATCAGGAGGATATCATATCTTCCGCATTTTACTGCAGTAACAATACTACTTTCCTCATATTTTTTATACTGAATATACAGAGAAACAAATATTTTGTGATGTAGTGCAGTGTGAAGGTGTCATTTTCACTTGTGGAATACCTCTGCAATTGCATTTCTCAGAAATGCCCTGATAACTTAAACTAAAATGTTGTTTTATGTCCCATTATCTGAATTCTTTTTCTAAACTGTGTTTCTCATTTTCTCCTTGTAAAGATCACATATAATCATAGCAAGAAGATGGCAATTAATTGGTAAGAGAAATTGTATTGTCTTATTTCTTCTGAGAAGTGTACAGTGCATATTAAAATTGTATATGTCTGTGTATAGTAAGTAACAGCGATTTTCTAAACTGGATCCTAGAAAGCTATTTCAATGAATACGCTAAATATGAAAGAAGTAAAAAACAAAAACAATGAAGCTGGTGACTCATTCAAACATTTAATACTAGTAAAGATTAAAAATTGGGCTATTTTTAATGATCTGTATCTTAGTTCCAAAGCAGTTCAATTTTTTCTTTTAACTAAGCTCTCCTCTGTGTAAATCTTTTGGATTTTATTTAGGCAAAATGATTTTTATTTATGAAAATTGTAGGTGTTAATGAAGAGGAGGACTGGATGCTTAGCGAAAGAGCCTTACTTCAACTGTCTTTTCCCTTTTTACTTGTGTTACTTGGAAGTAGCTGAAAGTGTTCATGAGTTCATACAAGGAATTAGTGTTAAGAAGAAAGGAGAAGGAAAGAAGGGAATGACATTTTGAGAACATAACTTCTCTTTGTTTTGTTTTTCCTGACCCCGATTCTTCTTACTTATGTGTTCCACTTCTAACTGTATTACATTCTTGAGGCTAACAGTGTAGTGTAGAAATGCAGAAGACTTCTGCGTACTTATAATGAAAACTCCTCTGTAATGATAGCTGGATATATCAGCCAAGTTGCCCTCCTGTGGCAAACTAACTGCTGCTCAGTGGGACATTTTCTGCATGTCCAGTTTCTCTCATTATACTGATCTTATATTTGAAATCTCCCAAGTTTCTGTACTAATTGTCAATAATAATAATAATAATAATAATAATAGGATGTATTTGTATAATAAAAAAAACAAACCTGTAAGTCATGTTCTCAGTACCTTAGATGTTCTCAAAAACATTTTTTTTTTTTCGATATTATTTTTTGTCAGAAGTAACAAGTAGATATCACAGACCAATGATTGTGGATATATCTGTGATATCTCTATCCCAGAGGCAGAGGTCTTTGTATGTCTGGGTCTGAGTCTGTCTTATCATGCAACAAGATTTCCTTAGGAGGACAGTCTCTTGGAATTGAATATGTTGCCATGTTCTGAGTATATAGTTTCGCTGTATTAAGCTGTACATCAGAACGCCACTCAGTGAGAATTACTTTCCCACAGTGATGCCATTGCTCATTATTTTTACATAATAAGGAGGGAGGAGCTGATTGTTTTTGCTTGTTTCTCTGTTTTTGTGCTTCTACTGTGGACTTTTCTCTGCCATTATTTATTTAGTTATTTATTTATTTATTTTCCAAAGTCAGACAATCACAGACTTTGAACACATATTTGAACATATGCATAAATGATTGAGATGACCTTCATAATGTTTAGAGAAATATGCAGAAATCGTTGTGGAAAAAGGTGGTGAAATGAAAGAGAGACTCAAACAAAAAGAAAAAAAAAACAAACTATTTTATTTCAAAATATATTGTATATTTTCTTCCCATTCTTGAAAGAAGAGGAAAGCTAAGATGACAAATGCATTTCTTACTCTACCCTATGGAGTCCAAGAAAATCTTTATATTAAATCTTTTGAAGACTATCACATTATGATTGTATTGCCATCATCTCGCCACAGGTTTCTAAGCAACCTTGAGGCATTCACTTTTTAAACCATTGGGAGCTCTTTGTCTCATGGAATTTGACATATTCATTTTGAGTAGAAAAGTATTGGAATCACCTTTCATCATCTCAAGCTGAATTTTGTCAAAAGACTAGGCATCCAAGGAGCACATAAAAGACCAGATATTTGATTTATATGGTTACTGCTTTTGCAGTATTCCACTTTGACCACTGTTTACAGAAGAAAAAGTGAAACAGAGAAAAAAAAAAGACATATATATATTGAAATATTTATTTTTATCTTCAAAATATTTCTGTTTCTTTGTGAAACTCATAATTATACTATATTTTCCAGCAAAATAGTAAACTGTCCATTATGCTGAAATGTAGCAAAAATACAAATGTTGATTATGGAAATACTTATATTCTACCTGATTAATACAGACAATTAATTGTAGCATGGTTGTCTTTTGAGTAACATCTTTATTGTAATTTGAAAGAAAGTTAAATTTCATGAGGAAAATGTAAAAAAAATCTGTTAAAATATGCAGAAATTTTGAAATGGAGATATCTCTAATAACTATGGTGACCCCAACTGTCAACTAAATCCCTACACAATCAGTCTACTTGAGAATATCAGCAGTTTACGTGCCAGTTCAGCCCAGTTCTGTGACAAATGGGGCGAGCAGACCCATAGACCAACAACCAGAAAAGGGAAAGGAGAAAAGGAAAAGGGTAGGGAGAAAGACCTAAAAACAAAACAGTGGCAACAATCTGAGGAGGAAATTTAATTTACTAAACAAGATATTGGAAGGTAAAATAACAAAATAAAATACAATGTAATTGGAATTGAAGCTAATAAATCATATAAAATGAGAGAGAGAGTGTGTCTAAAAACCAAAGGCCTTAATCTAATGCTGAAGGTGAGATGACTAGGAGCACACAATGCTGGGTTGAGCAGAAAGGGAAAAGAGCAGGATCTCGTGAATTGCCAGCACTGTTATCTTTCCCTCTGAGTGGAAAATGGAGAAATGCAAAGTAACACAAAGTACTCTGGGTTACATAGTTCTTCTCTTTTGAGACAGGTACACCTGGAACTATCAACAATCCACAGAACTGGAGCATTAACTCTTTAAATCCCAGTGTTCTACATGATGCTATGATGTGCAATACTGATAACAAAAAATCATTAAACCATGACAGGGAACAACATAATCCCTGCATTATTTGGGGTATATAAAAAAGAACTCCACAAAAAGACAGCAATTGTGTGTTTGTCACACCATACAAGGTTCTTCAGAGATTCAGGCTCAAATGTGAAGTATGAACATGACTGGTGCTGCTACGCAGAGAACCATCACTGAGAACTGTGGACAGATGGTTTTAGTTGCCCTCAAGGTCAGACACCTTTCTCTGCTCTTGTTACTTTGTGATAGAGATGCGAAACAATTTCTAGTGGATGATCAGATAGTCAATTTACCTCAGCAAAAGAAGAATTTGCCTACTCAGTGCAAAATCTTGTTTGTTTTTGTTTTTGCTTTATCAAAAAGCAAAAAATCCAAACAAACAAATAAATAAAACAAAACCAAACAAATAAACAAACCATTCCAAATAACTGCCATAGAGATACCATGCAGATTCCTACTTTTTTTCTGACCAACAGAGATAAAAAGGAGAAGGAAGTCTGGCAAGTCACATTCATATTTCTAAGGTGGAATGTATTAAAAAAGTCATGAAATTCTTAAAAAGACTGGAGTAAACCATTGGATTCAAGTTACATTAGTCCATGTATATGTGGGAATTAACAGAAGATCACCTATTTTGACAAAACACACGTTTTCATGGAATTTATTTGAAGCTATACTGCTTCATTAAAGATAAACAAAAGCCTCCGTGGATTGGAAGAAATATGTATAATCAAAACTCAACTTCTCCTTGGTAATTATTCCAGTTAACAAGCAATCATACCAACTCATCTTGACGTTCAAGATGGACCTTTTTTTCCCTATGTCATGAAAAAATTTCCTAGAAAGGTGAACAGAAAAAAAGGCTGGTGGTGTTCTTTTTGTTTAATTCTTCCTGAAAATTGTCAAGATTGCCACTGAGGCAGTGGTGATCCATCTCACTTCCACATTCTTTGACTTTTTCTTATTATGTCAATGATTTCTATCCTTTCTCAGATATTCTTCTTGTTGGTAATAACTTCAGTTTATCATGCTTTAACCATATGCTTTCCCTCCTCATAAAATCTGGTTGGTTATACAGTTGAAAGCTACTCCAGATTCTCTGTTCTCTAGTGAGTCCAAAAGAAGTCCCAAGGAATTACTGCGTGCACTGGTACAGGTTGGGTGTTGACCTGCTGGAGAGGAGCTCTGAGGAGAGGAACCTGGGTGTTCTGGTGGATAACAGACTGGCCATGAGCCAGTAGTGTACCATGGTGGTCAAGAAGGCCAATGGGATCCTGGGATGCATTAAAAAGAACATGGCCAGCAGCTCGAGGGAGGTGAGCCTCCTCCTCTACTCTTCCCTGGTGAGGACTCACCTGGAGTACTGTGTCCAGTTTTGGGCTTCTCAGTACAAAAAAGACAGGGATCTCTTGGAAAGAGTCCAGCAGAGGGCTACAAAGATGATAAAGGACGTGGAACACCTCTCTTATGAGGAAAGGCTGAGAGAAATACGTCAGTTCAGCCTTGAGAAATGAAGACTCAGAGAGGATCTGATCTATGTCTATAAATATCTAAGGAGATGGAGGCAAAGCAATGAGGCTGAACTCTTCTCAGCAGTGTGTGGTGATAGGACAAGTGGAAATGGCCACAAACTGATGCATAGGAAGTTCCGCAAACATGTGCGTGGGAACTTCTTCACAGTGAGGATGACAGAGCACTGGCACAGGCTGCCCAAAGAGGTTGTGATGTCTCCTTCTCTGGAGATGTTCAAGACCCACCTGGATGCCGACCTGTCCAACTTGGTCTAGGGAGATTGCTCTGGCAGGTGGATTGGATTCGATGATCTCTAGAGGTCCCTTCCAACCCCTACAATTCTGTGATTAAAAAATGCTCTTCTGAAAATATATAATATCTGAGAAGAAACCCCTAAGACAGAAATTGAAATATTTTAGAATTCTTATTAAAATGCGTAGATCTAGAGGGTCAATTGCAGACTTCAGAAATTTTAGGATCAGATTAAAAAAATCATCTTTGCTAACTAAGATAACAACCCCACATTGTTACCATGGCAAACACTGGTATTCATCTTTATATTCTTCTGTATTATCACCAAGTAGATAGAGTACTCCTTTAAAGTCTCTTAAAGACTCCTCATCTAAACTTTTATTTTTTATTTTTTTGTACTTACTGCTATGTAAAAAAAAAATAAACAGTACAACTAAACAAAGATATACTAATAGTATTCAGTTTCTGCATGAAGAAATCCAGTGGAAATATATTTTTTTTCTCATTCTGAAGTGTGGAAAATGCTGCTTCATGAAGATAATTTAAGAAGTTCTAGTTATGAATTAAAAGTAGTTTGAATTTAAAAAAATATCTTTGAAAATGATTACATCATATCTAGATTAAATAGAGAATAATTGAAAGAAGTTTTCTAGATTAAATAGAGAATAATTGAAAGAAGTTTTCATGGTTTTATAATTCATGCACTTTTATTAGGAAAAATCGGTGCTATCTATTCCATTGTGTTTGATGCTTTTCAGGTATGAGACATCTGTATACTGAAGAGTTCTCAAATTTCATTCTAACATTATCAGTGTTACTTGAACATTCAAGTCTAACCTAGTAGACTGGAACTTCATAAATGCAAGACTGTCTTGAGCTCAGTGAAACAACTGTATTTTAAAATGTGTATCATCTATAGTCACTATACTTTCCATACATACAGAAAATTAATTGCCTTCTTAATAGATGTAAATTTCTCAAGATTTTTAAGGAATATATTAACCTGTGATTCCAATTTATGTCTGTGTTGTCTGATGAAATTTTACTAAGAAATCAAGCTCAGGGAATTCATAATAATATTTCATTTGTCTGTTGGTTTTATTTATTATTATTTTTTTCTCCAAATGGTAAAACTAAGATGATACATATAGTACCTTAAAAAAATTAATTTTCATTTCAGTAGTTAAAGTGTGTAAGAAAAAATTTGTTCATGATTACGTCTTCTTTCTTCTTGAGGGTCTTAATTACAAATAATATTTGAAAAGTAAGCCAATTGTACCATTAATTTATAAATGATGAACAAAACTGGAAACAGTAATGAAAAATATTTAGATGAATTTTCTTAATAGGGACATTCATTTTCCGTACTGTAACTCAAACACCCAAGTAGCACCATTTCATATTATATCTTTTATGCCTGGATGCCGTTTCAATGCACAAAACGCTCATGTGTTTAAGGGTCTGCATGATTCACATTAATTTTATTGGTATATGGGAGTCTGAAGTGTGAAGATATTAGCTGTTACACATTATAAATTTGTGTATAGCGTTTCTATACAGATTCGGATTATCAGTAACTTTTGACTGCTGTATAATACAGTAGTCTAAAATAAGTTACACAATCTAATTGTTTATTTGTGCAGAGGTAGAGTTATATGAATTAAATGGCACTGTCACAAACAAAGAAGCAGGACAGCCGGACAGGATGAGTTTCTCGAAGTCTGGGTGACCAGACTGGTAGATGAGGGAAAGGCTGTTGATGTAGTCTACCTGGACTTCAGCAAGGCCTTTGACACGGTCTCCCACAGTATTCTCCTGGGGAAACTGGCAGCCCGTGGTGTGGACAGGTTCACTCTCCTCTGGGTGGGGAACTGGCTAGAGGGCCGTGCCCAGCGGGTAGTGGTTAATGGAGTTAAGTCCAGCTGGCGTCCTGTTACGAGTGGTGTCCCCCAGGGGTCGGTATTGGGGCCCATCTTGTTTAATATCTTTATTGATGACCTAGATGAGGGGATTGAGTGTACCCTCAGTAAGTTTGCAGATGACACCAAGCTGGGAGGATGTGTTGATCTGCCAGAGGGTAGGGAGGCCCTTCAGAGGCATTTGGATAGGCTGAATAGCTGGGCTGAGATCAATGGGATGAGGTTCAATAAGGCCAAGTGCCGGGTCCTGCACTTTGGCCACAATAACCCCATGCAATGCTATAGGCTTGGGGCAGAGTGGCTTGAAGACTGCATAGAGGAAAAGGACCTGGGGGTGTTGGTTGATGCTCGGCTTAACATGAGCCGGCAGTGTGCCCAGGTGGCCAAGAAGGCCAACGGCATCCTGGCCTGTATTAGAAATAGTGTAGCCAGCAGGAGCAGGGAGGTGATCATCCCCCTGTACTCAGCTCTGGTGCGGCCGCACCTCGAGTACTGTGTTCAGTTTTGGGCCCCTCACTACAAGAAAGACATTGAGGCCCTGGAGCGTGTTCAGAGAAGGGCAACAAAACTGGTGAGGGGTCTGGAGCACAAGTCTTATGAGGAGCGGCTGAGGGAGCTGGGATTGTTTAGTCTGGAGAAAAGGAGGCTCAGAGGGGACCTTATTGCACTCTACCACTTCCTGAAGGGGGATTGTGGTGCGGAGGGGGTCAGCCTCTTCTCCCAGATTACTAGTGACAGGACGAGAGGGAATGGCCACAAGTTGCGCCAAGGAAGATTTAGATTAGATTTGAGGAGAAACTTTTTCTCTGAAAGAGTGGTCAGGCACTGGAATGGCCTGCCTAGGGAGGTGGTTGAGGCACCATCCCTAGCGCTGTTCAAGAAGCGTTTAGATGAGGTGCTAAGGGATTTGATTTAGTAGTTTAGTGGGTAGGGATGGTGATAGGAGGGTGGTTGGACTAGATGATCTTGTAGATCCTTTCCAACCTAATGCATCTATGAATCTATGAATCTATCTAAGAAAACTCTCATTCCACAATTTTGTTTATACAAACATACTCATTTGCAACAAAAAGCTTTCTAATGTCTTTTGGATCAAATAGACTTTCGATTTCAGTTGCAGATTCCAGGGAAAGAGGTTGCCATAATCTTCTCCACATGTCTGCTTGGATAGTCCATTCTGTGGTGAAATTGTCAAGGTGTAGGATGAAATAAATGAGTATTCATACAGGAACTTGTGATTTTATTTTTCTTTCCCAAGTTTTGGAAAGTAGCCCACAGGATTTATAGGTCCTATGGAAATTAGTAATAGAAATGATGCAATAAGGAACTAAAGCACATGATGTAGGTCTCTGACCACAGACATCTCCACTTAGTTTTCAATAAGCTTTATATTGCACAAAGAATTCAAGTCAGAGACAAAATGAAGTTGGTCAACAAGTTCAGTAGTTATATAATATAGAAAAGTTAACTGAGTCTTTTAGAAATGGTGAGGAATTAGCAGGTAGACATTTAAGCTTAACTTTAATCTGAGGAAAGATATTAAATCAGTGGATTAGCATGGAATTACTTCTGAATAATTCAGTGCAGATAATTATTGGAGCACTGGCACAGGCTGCCCAGGAAGGTTGTGGATTCTCCTTCTCTGGAGATATTCAAGACCTGCCAGGATGCCTACCTGCGCAGCCTGCTGTATTGGGCCTCCTTTGCAGCAGTACTGGACTCGATGATGTCCAGAGATCCCTTTCAACCCTTACAGTTTTGTGATTATATTATTCTGTGATTATACTTTACAAGTAGTTCAGCCTATATTCCTTGATTTTCTAATTTAGTTCACCTATCATCAAAAACTGAATTATGGTCTAAAAATCCTCGTAATTGAGTCTGTGTGCATTTGTACATGCTCTGAGAATCAATCCTTAATTATCCAAGATGAGCATTTACATTCCATTTATTTGAACTGTATTAAAGTTCTTTCATTGGAATACTAAAAAAAGTGAAACAAAATGGTTGCGTACATAGAATTGAGCATTTATTTTTTAAGTGCACAATTTCACCAAGTTTAGTTTTGTTGTTGTTACTGAATTTATTTTACTTTTTATGGTCTCATCTAATCCATGTATAACCATTCAGCTGTACTTTGTTAATTTAACAGGGCCCCACTGAAATGAAATAAAGCCTTAGTGAAATTGTAAATGACTATTCTCACGAAAACTTTTGTTTTAATGGAGCATATCAGACATTTTCATATCCAGATGGGATGTCAGCTAGTTTCTCTGTTTTTAAATTACATCCTACGTTTTAGCCTATGCCTAGTCTGAAATCTTTCTACTTTTTACAGTTAGTATATTGCCAAACATTTATTATTTCACAGCTACTTGTTCCTACCTTTGACTGCCTCTCAGATTTTAGATGAGACTTGATTTTTCAATACTGTCTGTGCAACCAAGATGTCCACATCTTTAAGCAGGTAATCTATTTACTGCTTTTGTGGCATTTTGACATTTCATATTCAGATTAAATACACCAGTTATTATTGTGTATATTTAGGTATCCTAGAATGAAGATCTCTGTGATTTACTCTGTGAAGATTCACTGTGATTACTCTGTGAAGAAAGAAGAGCAATTTAAGCTCACATTCTTTTTTCTTTTATAGTATAGATGCTACTTATACTCTAAAAGCCATTCAGCTGATTACGTATACCTTGATCTTATAGTTGCAGTTCAACTAAAATATTTTAAAGTTCCTAGTGTATGTGAGATAGCTACATGCACCTGTACATATGAGACCTGTGTTGAAGAGCCTTGCCTTTTTGAGGGGAAGCACAAATGTCTGTTGTATGGCAAATAAATCATAGTTCAAGTGAGAGATTCCTTATGTGTCTGAAAGTCAGGGAAATGGAGAGAAAATTCCCATCCCTGGTTTAATAATTTTAATAATAATAAACACTAATAAAAAAAATCCTAGATTGTTGGCCTGTTGCTTTTTTCATTTTTTAAACAGAAAGAGGGATACAGACTGGCAGGGGACATGATATGAGGCAAAAGACTCTCAGCTGTTCTCCCACTGCCTATTTACATCACAGATGTATTTTGCTTGATGTGTTAGTTGAAATATAAACCACCTTGTGGTTTATATGGTGGTTTATATGGTTTTATATAATGAAACAGAGAATTAAATATGTGTCTCTAAAAGAAAATGCCTTTCTGTTTTATTGCACCAGGTACTGAAAGTGCCTGAACATATTTTTGTTGCTATGGACTCTTTTGCAGCTTTGGTTGAATTAGTCTCAGAAAGTTAGATTTGCAGCACTAAGTAGTGTAAGTAGCTACTAGATTACCAAGACATTGCAGATTGATTTATGTACTGTTCTTCTGTTCCATGCTGAGGAATGCTGAAATGGTTTCAGCAGAGAAATTACACTTTCATCCCTGTACTTCTTCCTTTATGCAAATCTCAAAGGATTTTACAGAAGTCTGCATGAACTTAGCTTCCAAGTTGACTTGGAACAGTTTTATTCTAAGTTCTTCAACTAAATTGCAGCTTCGCTAATAGAAACTGCCTGACCAGACCGTACCAGAGAATTTTATATTATATCTTCTTTAGAATTTCAGTTGAACCAATTTATTAAGACATCATGAATAAATGTTATATCACCATGGAGCCTAGATAATGGCATCCAAGAAAGTACAGAACAGATTGTAACACAGGAGACAAATTAGCTGTATCCATAGGTCTTAGATTGTTTAATGCTGTAACTTGATACACAATCTAAATTATCAACATTGAACTTCTACCACAAGAGTTTACCAGAAGAAAATGATAAAAGAAAGAGAATAAGAGAAAATTACTGAATATCAATGAATATTAATATTTATTCCTGAATATATTGAATATGAAACCAGTCTAGAGATACCGTTTTTGGTATGTACTCTAATTACAGTTTTGTGACTTAGTGTTTTTGTAAACAATCTAATGATCGTAAATGTAATTTTGTAACATGACTTAGTTTATTGTAAATATAATTTAGCAATATATAAATATTTAGTAATTTATTCTGCCTGAAATTTGTGGTGATACTGGATTATAATTTTTGGAATTAAAAGACAAGAACCTGGACTTCATTAATGAATCTCAAATATTCAGCTATGAAAAAGAGGAGCTTGGAAAAACAGCACATCTTTTGGACCTTTTTAGTCTTCAGATGGTGAAAAAGAAGAAAAAGATTATTTTTTTTAAACACAACTAAATAAGAATTTACTGTTGTTTTATTAGAAATACTTCCCTTGTGGTGTTTTTGTCTAGTTGTTATGATACAATTCAGATCTACAAAACATTAAAGTGTATGAAAATTTAGCAATAATACAATAAAGAATATGAATTACTAGTGAATGAATACTCCAAAAAAAGATGAACAAATTATCAAGGAAAGATAATGAATTTAAGNTCCTTTTGAGCATTTTTAGTCTTCAGATGGTGAAAAAGAAGAAAAAGATTATTTTTTTAAACACAACTAAATAAGAATTTACTGTTGTTTTATTAGAAATACTTCCCTTGTGGTGTTTTTGTCTAGTTGTTATGATACAATTCAGATCTACAAAACATTAAAGTGTATGAAAATTTAGCAATAATACAATAAAGAATATGAATTACTAGTGAATGAATACTCCAAAAAAAGATGAACAAATTATCAAGGAAAGATAATGAATTTAAGGAAAAATGAATATCTACAGGCCGGTGAGCCTCACCTCTGTGCCTGGGAAGATCATGGAGCAGATCCCCCTAGAAGCTATGCTAAGTCACATACGAGACAAAGAGGTGATTCAAGACAGCCAGCATGGCTTCACCAAGGGTAGATCTTGCCTGACCAATCTGGTGACCTTCTATGATGGAGTGATGTCGAGTGACGTCTTCGATTGATGGGGGAAGAGCAATGGATGTCATCTACCTGGACTTCTGCAAAGCCTTTGACATGGTTCCTCACCACATGTACTCTCTAAATTGGAGAGGTGTGGATTGGAAGGACTGACTATTTGATGGATTAGGAATTGACTGGCTGGACGCAGTCAAAGGGTTGAGATTAATGGTTCTATGTCAGGGTGGAGGCCAGTCACGAGCGATATCCTTCAGGAATTGATCATGGGGCCGGTGCTCTTTAACATCTTCATCAATGACATAGACGATGGTATTGAATTCACTCTCAGCAAGTTTGCGGATGATAGCAAGCTGAGTGGTGCAATCGATACATTGGAAGAAAGGGAAGCCATCCAGTGGGACCTGGTCAGGCTGAAGAAGTGGATCCATGAAAACCTAATGAGGTTCACTAAGACCAAGTTCAGGGTGCTGCACTTGTGTCAGGGCAACCCCAGGTATTTATAAAAACTGGGGGAAGATCTCCTTGAGAGCAGCCTGAAGGAGAAGGACTTGAGGGTTCTGGTAGATGAGAAGCTGGACATGAGCTGGCAATGAGCCCTTGCAGACCAGAAGGACAACTGTGTTCTGGGCTGCATTAAAAAAGGGGTTGTGAGCAGGGAGAGGGAGGTGATTGTCCCCCCTTTATTCAGCTCTTGTGAGGCCCCATCTGGGGTACTGCGTCCAGACCTGGGGACATGAGTAAAGAAAGGACATGGAGCTCTTGGAGCGGGTCCAGAGGAGGGCCACGAAGATGCTCAGAGGGCTGGAGCACCTCTCCTGTAAGGAAAGGTTGAGGAAACTGGGCTTGTTCAGCATAGACAAGAGAAGGCTCCAAGGAGACCTCATTGCAGTCTTCCAGTACTTGAAGGGAGCGTATAAACAGGAGGGAGAACGCCTGTTTGCAAGGGTGGCTAGTGATGGGACAAGGGGGTATGGTTTTAAACTGAGACAGGGGAGGTTTAGGTTAGAGATTAGGAGGAAGTTTTTCACACAGGGGATGGTGGTGCACTGGAACAAGTTGCCCAGGGAGGTCAAGGATGCTCCACCCCTGAAGGCCAGGCTGGATGTGGCGCTGTGCAGCGTGCTCTAGTGGTTGGTGGCCCTGTACATGGCAGGGGGGGAGTTGAAACTAGATGATTTTTATGGTCATTTTCAAGCTGGGCCATTCTATGATTCTGTGATTCTGTGATTCCATGATTCTAAAGTTTGGAAGTGATTCATGCTGTGTCTTAATGAAGATATCATTTTATTTCTTAAAGGCCTCTTTAAGAAAGATTTATTCAATGACATTATAGATGCAAGGGACAAAGTAGTTAAAATTAAATAAAAATATTATTGTTTTTTCTTCCCTTCATCTACTGAACTTAAGAAGGAAATAATATTTAATTTACAAAGTTCAGTCAAAATCATCTTTGCTACTGGATGGTATTTAAAGTCTGTCTCCATGACTCCTGTGTGTGCACAAGTGTCACTGATTTCTCAAGGCTGTAGAATGGTTGAGACTATACACTGCATTTTTTGAAATCCATGCTGATAGAAAACAAGAGCATGTATATCCATAACTTAAAATTTCACTATCACAACAGCTAAATTTTTTGTAACTTGAATATCAGATGTATGTCCTGAAACACAAGTCTCTCCAAATTATTAAGCATACCGTAGACTAAATAATTAAAAAAAAAAAAAAAAAAAAGGATAAAGCAGTAGAGCCCATCATACTCTGCTCAAAGCAGATCCACGTAAGTATTGATGGCATCATGAGTCAGAGACTTAACAAGTATAAGTTTTGGCATAGCTCCACTTTACAGCTGTATTACACACTTGAAGCACTGTGATGGTTTTATTTAATCATACTTATTTTCCCTTTTATTCAGAAACCTTACAATCCTCAAAATGTATGATGGGAAGACAAAAAAATGGTGTAATCAATATAGGTAAAATGACTGCCTCTTCCAGTAACTTAGTCTCTGATTTTTTCAGGTTTATTATTGTAATAATTTTCAAAATGTAGCATTTTAATTTTTTTTATTCAGGTTTTTAATGCTATAAACATGCAAAGTATGGTGATAGATACACACAAATTATCAAGTAAAATAAACAGCTCTTTAACAAATTGTTATGATTTATTCTATAGTTTGAATATAGACTCTCTATGTATCTAACAAAAGTTAGGATTTATAATTAAGACTTATTATTGATGAAACCTGTAATATGCTTAATAGCTTGTAATTTCTGAAAGAATATTTATACCTTGCAATGACAATATTATTTTATTTTATTAGGGGAATATTAATGACAGGTACATTGGCAGCTAGAAAATTCTCATTTTGTGATATGCTATTTGAATTTCTCAAAATCATTTGGCATCAGTTAGTGCATATCATTTTAGTAACAGCTCTAGCAGATTCAAATAAAGGATGTGGCTGTTATGGTTGCCGTTTATCTACACAGAACACCTAATCAGAAATCAGGTAAGCCTTTACTACTGCAAGTGCAATGAGTTATTCTACATTCTTTCTTATTTGTACCACCCTGTTTGAAAGAGATTGTTTATATCTTACTTAGAGGTTTAGAAAGAATTTAGAAATCCTTGTTCCATTTTTAGACAGCGGAAAGAGATATGCTTTCCTACTGGGAGTTTTCTAATATTATTAAGGAAGTGACAGAAAATGTCCTTCTCACTGATTATAAGGTAAGCTTGCATGTCTGGTTGCTGAATTTTAGAAATAGAACAATTAAAGTAAAAGTAAAGGAATTCACCATCTGTGATTATTTATTTATGTTTGTAACAGCTTTTCTGTTTCTAAAGAAAAAAATAGGTCATATAAATTTTCGTCTTAGAAAACTAAGCCAGATATTTTCTAAAAGCATTTGTGGTATATTTACACCACTGCATTTTAGAGAATCAGACTAACCATAAATACTACACCCTTAATTATCCTTACTGTTTGTTATTTCACTCCCTGTCTCTGTTCAAGATTTTTCCAAACATATCTTTGAATGTTCAAGTTTGATTTCATATGGTTAAAAGAACAGTTCAGTTTAAGGGCTGCACCAGCAAGGTAGCTGTTAATATGATTACACCAACTTTAGAATCCTATCCTCTGCAGTTTTCTACTCTCCTTTTGGTGAACAGCTAAAAATTGCTACATGCTCTCATGCCATATCTCACAGAATGAAATATATTTAGGTTGCTTCAAAAGGAATGACATCCATTTATTTCCATGGAAAATACAAACGTTACAAAGAGCACAATAACACTATTTGATATTCTCAAAACACTATTTTTCAGCATAGTCACTACCATTAGGTATGCATGTTCGTGAGCAATGAACAAGAGTCTGCATACTGCACTCATAAAAATCTGCACCAGAGGAGGTGAACCACTGTTTCACAATTGCTATGGTAGTGTCATTGCTGAAATGCTGCACGCACCTCCTCACTGTGCTTTTGTCACCTGTTTGGTCTCCATAAATGTTCAACAAGCATAATTGAAAGTCAATGTGTGCAGTTATTGTGTTTTTTTTTTTTTTTCATGTGGAGGAATTCAGTTTCATACCTTTTCTTCATACACATTTCCATGTCTGACACCATTTTGTCAGACTACGGTGCTGTCATCAGTCATATAGAAAAAAAATGTATTGGAATATTGTCTGGAAGGTTCGACCTCTACTGACATACCACAGACACCCACTGCTAACATCATGGGTCAATATGATAAAATAGGAGGCATTACTTTCTGTGTAGAATTCATAAATGCTCAGTATTGTCCTCTAGGAATCATTTTCCTGCACTGTTTTATTAGTACACGCTATTCCAGGTACTTTGAACTATATAAAAGATAGAGAAATAAAATGTTATAATTGAGGCCAGAGGGTGAACTGAAAGGCCCCAAAGGGCATCAAGAATTAAATTTAAATAATTATTTTCAAATTGTTACTGTCCAACGATAAAGCTAATAAACAGCTGACTTTCCAGCGTGGTGTATCAAAAAAACTTAATTCATTCTTTGGTAATGAAAAGAGGAACACAATAAGTTATCATTTTAACTCTCCAAGCAATTAATAAAATAATATAGGGAAGATTATAGTAATATTCACCATATTCCAAAATGTAAGTGATGAAAGAACCTTCTCTTTTAAACCTAAGCAGCATTTAAATTCATTTTAATCTTAATCACGAAGACTGCAAATTACTTTTATCTCCAGAGCATAACATAGACAAAAATATATAGTGTATTTGTGTAGTACAATGCACTGTAATAAACAGAATATAATTGTCAATAGTGGAGTAGAAACCTTAGCACATTTGACAGCAGTTACCTCCTACATCCTCATATTCACACTAAAAAACAAGGCTGGGAATAGCTCTTACAGTGCATGGCAATTACATTATCTTGAAATTTCAAGATAGACTTGGCTGCTAATAGCTAGGATTAGTTCTGAATTCATCCACCTTCTTCACTTCCTGCTAATTCCCATTATGTAACAGGAAATAGAAAAAAAAGGAAAAAAAGTATGAAATCTGGGGACTAACTTATTTCCCTATGCCAGATCTAGCAACTATTATAACTGTGCAGAGAACTTATAAGAAATATTTCTGATCAGTATTTGCTTAGATGCATATCTTGGAGGAAATTCATGAGACAGTAGTATGTAAGTTTCTATAGGATCTTCCTGAGTAGATCTACCCAATAACTTGTGCAAAGGAAATTTGAGAAGAGAATATATATACCTACACTTTTTTAGACTTTCTCCTTGGTCACCTTTCCTAGGTGAAGTCTTGTGACCCAGCTATCACACAAAAATACCTTTCCAGACCATTATTCCATTTACAGTTCATACTTTGTAATTTGTTTTGTGTTCAAAATTTCACCAACAAAACATTCTTGCCATTCCAGTGGGATTCTGACTTTTTTGGGAAATCTTTCAATGTGACATATTGCTGTGCAGATATTTGTGTGATTTGCAAGGCAATACAACCTAATAAAATCATTATTTTAGAGGAATTCAAGAATCAATTCACTATGATGAAATATTGCTTCTTCACCTTGTTAAATAGCAGGGAATGGAAAAGTTTCGGAAGTAATACTATTTACAAAACCGACTGAATCAGAGCTTAAAGGAAAAACATGCGCTCAGATGATTTGAGGACACAGTATATTTATGCCAGAAAATAAGAATATTGGAAAAGTTAATTTCTGCCATGTCTGAAAATGAACATAAAAATCTGAGGAAAGACCAGAGACTAGTAGACATATCTACATGAATAATTCCAGTTAATACTATTATGAGAGAGAACAGTTTGCTACCATGAAAAATTATCTGCTTAATAGACTAAAGGTAATTTCACTAAGAAAACAGTTGTTAGCTTCCCTTCCCTTCCCTTCCCTTCCCTTCCNCTCCAGAAGTATCTGGTCTACTATAGCACCCTGAATTCTTGATTACTGCACTGATAATCTCTGCATGTGGCCTAAGAAGAAGATATAAGTTATTTCTTTAGTTTCTGTGGTACATTTTATGCAACAGACCATCAAACATTAATATTCAACAACAACATGCAAAAACAAATTTGCATATCATTTTATATTTTCTGTAGCCATCAATACTGTTAAAGTTATTTTGGAAAGTGGCAGATATTAACTTTAAATGCATGTATTTTCATAGCCTGTACTGAGATCTAAGTATTTTTGCAAAGAATTTCCACAGGAAAACAAGTAAATTATTAAAGGTAAATTCAGAAATTCTCACTTGGACTATGGTCATCAGGAGTTTTGACTGTTATTTCTCTTTTATTTCCATTCATCACTTGTACAGTAAGTACACTTGTTAGATTTAGTGTAACATTTTATTTCAGTTAAAAAAAAATCTGAACGACAAATCAGGCAGGATGTGCTCAAAATTCTAGACCAGCTGAGTAACATGATGCAAAGCTGTCATTTCCTACACTTCTGCCATTTACATTTCAAGTGATTTGTGGAATATTGTTGCTATGCTGAGGCAACTGTTCTAAGCATATGACATTGATTCAGCTTCAAGTATGACATGAAAACCTCCAGATGGCATGCATGCTTTACATTACAAACACCAGATAAATTATAACTTAAATAGTCAGAAAGATGGTCACAATAACTATTATGTCAATAAACTGGAAAAAAAAATTGTCAGTAGGTTTTCAAGAGCAGTATTAAGATGCGTTGCTTATCTGAGAGTGTATTGTAGGCTATAATTAAGACTTGAAAACTGATCAAAATCAAATGAAACAGTTGTTACTTCTTCCTGAAGCTGATGTTATTGAAAACTTAAAGAGGAATTGGAAGATTTTTTGGTTGTCATAAAGATATCCAGAAGAGGAATTCTGTGTATGAACTGAAAGTATGAATGTAATTTTGAAATAAATTCTCTGAGAAGGATTTTTTTTATCACCTGCATTTTATGTTAGCACCACCCCTCAGTAATTGCATTCAAAGGACACTGAAGGCTCGTAAATTTATGCAAAAGACAAACAAACAAACAAACAAACAAACAAACAAAAAAAAAACGTTCCAGTGCAGAAATAAGAATTTATTATACTTTTCTGGGTAATAAAGAGAATAATTTCTGAGGAATAAAAAGGAATAATTTTCTATTTTGGAAAAACATTTGATGATGAAGATTACTGGAGCAAATTAAAGCATATAGGATATTGGGATATACTATATTAAGTATACAGTGTACTGACAAGACAGTTCAGGAAATTATAGTCATTTTGAATAAGTATATTAATAGTACAGAACTCAGTGGATTCTTTTGTGTCTGTATGGAGAATAATCTTAAGGATATTCTCTCATAAAATCTCTTACATTTCCTGCTTCAAGGTATGAAAAATGTTATGAAGAAAACATTCAGAAACGGTTAAAACGAATTATTTTTGTTTTGTAATGATAACATAAAGAAATGTAGTAGTATCAAAAACTTGAAAAAACTTCCACAAAATATTAATATAGCATAGATTCTTGTAACAAAATTTGGAGTGGCTGAGTTGTTAATCACGAGAGGTCATATGCCTCTTAATACTGAAAAAATGGACGTGTTCCAACAGCACATGGGAACACTGTGAAGTACTAATATTGTCTCCTTCTACAACACAGGTAATAATTTCATCCTTGGTATTAGGACAGCAATACAAAGCTCCTTGTCTTCAAACTAATTTTACACAATTAGAAAATACCCTGGATGACTATTTTTGGCATATAATCTTCATTGTATCACAATATTTTTTTTAAATCTGGTGAAAGAATATAGTACACAAAACTGCTCCTAGCATTAAAGCTATATAAATGCATCATTCCTTAGTTTGCTTTCTCCTTGGAGTACAATTAGCCTATTTCAGAAAATTCTTTAATTTATAATTTTTACTTTTTCTTAGTAACACAAGAGTTTTTCTCAAAACTCAATTATATCATGGCTAGATCATACTGTTTTACTATGAAAAACAGATTTCCTTATCCATGTCCATAATATACACATATATACATATATAAATGTATATACCTTTTGTAAAACTGCACACTTTTTTTACTCCAGGAAAGTAAATCATCACAGTTTTACATAAAAATAATATTTTTCTACATTCTTCAGAAGATTTATTGCATTATATTTTTCACAATAGTGAAAAAAAAACACAAAAAGAAAGAAACAAACAAACAAAAAAACCAAACAAAAAACCTATAATACATGGTAGTAAATAAAGGAGAAAAAAATTGAAATATTCATAAGGGGTATTAAATAGTTGGAAACTTCAAACAGTATTAATTTATCCACTGTAAAGATAATGTTAATGAATTTTATTGTCTACTTTTGTACATTGAAATTACAACGTTACCATAAAAACTCTAGAGTAGATTTAGAATTAAAAACATGTGATTACCATTTGAGATAAATCACACTAAACTGACAGCAAAAAAGAAATGCAGTGATGCCAAATCCCATATTTTATTTAATTGTTATGCAGTTACTGCTTTCAGTAGCACTGCCTGAATTAACAATCTTTTACTGTTTCAACAATAAGACTATTTTTTAGGATGTAATGTCTCAGACATACTGCTATGCTGAAATAAAATGAATAATACATATACATATAAAGCTATGTCTCAAAGATGTATCCAAATCTATTTAATTATATTCCATTCAGTGAAAATGAGAATGCTTACAATTTTGTATTTTCCTTAAAAA
>VXAB01002885.1:37692-82776 GCA_013399175.1 Odontophorus gujanensis
AGGAAATCTAGACTAATAGATAGTATAGTAAATAGCATTTCTGAGATGGTGCTTGTTTTCCATTACTATGATGACTTCCATAACTCCTTCCTGATCTTTACCATCAAAACTTAGTTTGATTAAAATATCTGCAATAACTCCAGCAGGTGTTTTATTCTCTTTGCAGTCTTCATTTCCTTATTCCTACAAAAGCAAGGCTTTCTTCATAGATACACCAACCTCTCAGCTAAATTTGAAGCCTGTGAGTGTTTTAAATTCTGCAGGCTTTGCTTTACATTATTTTATTATTATATTGTTATTATATTTTGAGAGTTATTCTTGAAAGATAGAAATAAAGGTTTCTTCAAAAGATCCTTCTGTGGTAGATAAATTAGTCTCATTTAAAATTCAGAATTGGGTTGTAGAGCATACACAGTAATAATTATATTATCTATGCTAACATTTTCTAATATAATTGCTGGATTTAAATTCCTAATTGACCTTACTGAGAGAGTATATTGCAATGTATACATATTAGTACCAGAATTAAACTCAGCTTAAAAGTACTGAAGTAAAGAGAAAGGGGTCAAATGGATGAAAATTAGCTTTGGGGAAAAAGAAAAAAAGAGGAAAATAAAAAACGAAAGAAAAAACACAATAAGGGCTTTTCTTTTTGTAGAATCATGGAATATCCATAGTTGGTAGGAATTCACATCATCAACTTCAACTCTTGACTCCACCGTATTTCTGAGAGCACTGTCCAAACACTTCCTGCACTCCAGCGGGCCTATTGAAGAACCTGTTCTTAATCTCCAGCCTGACCCTACCCTGAAGCTACTCCATGCTGTTCTCTGCTGTCTCTTGTCACTCCTCACGAGAGAGCAGAGCTCAGCATTGCCCCTCTGCTCCCCGTGCAGATGCCATGATGCCTCCCCTCAGTTCCTTTGCTCCAGGCCGAACAAACCCAGGGACCTCACCTACTCCTCAATACATCTTGCCCTCTAGATGTTCACCATCTTTACAGCCTTCCTTTGGACGCTCTCGAATACTTTTATGTCCTTCCTATATTATGGCATCCAAAACTGCGCACAGTACTTGAGGACCAGTTCATAAATGTGTGGGACAATCCCTTATCTCACCCAACTGGCAGTGCTGTGCTTGGTGTACCCCGAGGTATGGTTGGCCCTTCTGTTTGCCAGGGCATACTGCTGACTCATATTTAACTTGCCAGAACCCCTAGATTCCTTTCTGCAGGGTTTCTCTCCAGCCTCTCATTCCCCAGTCTGTACCAGGGTTGCCCCCTCTCAGGTGCCAAGTCTGCACTTGCTCTTGTTAAACTTAACACACTTGGTGACTGCAAGGTGATTTGCTTTTCCTCATTTTCACAAATAGACTCAGGTCAGTGAGCACTGAACTGATGAGTTTGTTCTTTTATGGCACTAATGGACACTCTGAATTTCATTATCTTCCTGTGATCTCTGTAGAATTAATGAATTAAGAATTCACCTTTAAAAGCCAGAACTGTTCTGGCGAGGCTGTTTCTTTTCTTGAACCATGTAGTCGGAGATGTACTAGATAACTAGAAATTCCTGAACTAGAGTTTCTTCCATTTTACTAGATGTCAGGGTGTTTGATTTAGCACTACATGATTCAGGATTATTCTTTTTTTCTCTTTGTTGGTATACCACAGCTCATATCAGTTAATCTCATGGTCTCATTAGAAAACCCATATTTTTTCATGTGAACCTTGAGATAATGTGCCTGAACATGATCACTGTTTTCTTATTGTAGTATAATCTTCCCAATCCACTACAGTTTAGTATTGTTTTGTTGATTTTTTTTTTTTAATTTTTAATTCAGATCTGTGGAACCTTTTATCCCCTGTATGAACAATTTAATAGTATGCAAAATCAAAAACAAAGATGAGAAAACTATGGACTTTCTAGGCCATTCATTTCCTATTTGAGTTTACTACTGTACATTAACTTTTTATGAAGTGAACAAGATCAACTGCTTGATCTATGCTGAACTATCCTCTTTTAGAAAATAAATCCACTAATTTATGTGCTGAAATAAGAACAAAAACTCATTCCACTTCTTTACTCAGACACTGAGTTACAGTTATAGAATCAGGAAGTCGCAGATATCCATGTCCATTTCTCTGTTCATGGAATTTAAAAATAACAGCAACAACAACAACAACAAATGTTTGGGAGCCCTATTTAGAATCTAACAAGAATAGTGTTATATACTCCCTCATGTAGGTATATTGCTGCAATTAGCAATATAAATTGTTTCCTAACTTCTGCTGTTATCACTGCTGTACTTGTCCTCATTTATAATTAGTTTTGAGGTTCAGATAGAAAATATTTTTCTTTGATCTTTTTGCAAGTGGGAAAGAATTATGTGCCTTTTTATGCATATTTCAACAGAAGGTAAGCAATTTTAATAGCCTAAGGGATTTCTAATAGAACTAATTTTGGCTTGATTGACCTATCTTGATAGTAAGTACCTCAGAAAACTTGCTTTCCACACAAACTGAGGATTTGTTTGCATGAGTAGTCTATATGCAGTGAACCTCAGAGGCAGAGAGTTGTTTAGCTGTGTTCCTCTTGTTAATTTATATTACATAAGTTCTCATTCACTAACAGAACAGTGGCAGAAACTCGTTTATCATTTGTGCATTGAAACACATACTTTCTTATTTTGTTGTTGCCTAAAAAACTGGCAACTAGATCAGATAAAGTCTCCAGTGAATCAAAATCTGGATATCATGGATAACTTGTATGGAGTTCATACAGGAAAAAATGTCAAAATATGTCATAAAGGAATTATGAAATCCTCCAATCTCAAAGATAACGCAGATATTCAATGCAAATAACTGCGATGAAATTTGGAACTGTTACAAATCAATATAAAACCTCCCTGTCTCATTTCACCAAATTTGATTTTATCCCTATTTTTTTGCTGTGTTTCTATTAAAAAAAATATTCTCAGGCATTGAATGTTTCCGGCAAGGCATTAATATTGCCGTATAGTATTCTGAGCTTCTTGATTATTATTATTATTTTTTGACCAATGGTATTATCTTCTTTTGAGGTATTGGTTATAGTCATAAATACTGCCAACAGTGTAGCACTGCTCAGAAAAATGGGACCTGGCTACATCTTGTTCAGTAAAATGAAGAGCAAGGATCATGGCTACATTCTCCATCTGATTCAGCTCAGAACTACTCCTACCTGGCTGACTGTACCCAGCCCAGTGCCAAGGGACCTGGGATCTCTGTCCAGGCTGGCTACTGCTTTCCCTTCTATAGGTTCAATTAGTAGCAAAGCTGCGCATGTATCCCAGAGATACAGAGTTTCATACAGAGACAGGAAGCTAACACAGCCTGTCACACAGTTTGTTACAGGACTTATGTGAAAAATAAAGGGGACGCAGAGAGCTGAGACCCCTTGCTCTTCTCCTGGTGGTAGAGACAGAAGTTCACTACTGAAGGTAAACAGCAGAGCACTCTCATAAGCACATATGCGTGGATCTTTCCAAGGCATCACTACCCAGATCTCTCAAGTGCTGTCATGGCCATTCTGTCTGTCCAGCACTCCTTCCTGGAACTTGGACAGCCTACACAAATCCTCAAGGGCTGGCACAATCACTGTGTCCGGTATTATTCTGAGATCCCAGGCCTGACTCCAGGAACTTGCACCAGCCTTCACTCAGGTCTCACCAGTAGCTAGCAGCATGCATACACATGGGAGATCGATTGTGAATACACAGAGACAGTTAGGAAAAGCTTTAACAAAGAAGCATAAGAAAATGAGACAGACTACAGTGATGTAATGCAGGGCTCAGCCAGATAAGCATACTGACCAGCCCTCTTTTACATGTGTTTGGCCCTTTTTATACCCTTTTCTACTTATTCCTCCTCTTCGATCCTTCTGCCACCCCATCTGCCTGCAAATCCCTCCATGTGTTTGCAGAGCTCTGTGGTTTCCTGCACCCTCCCACTCTGCTTCAGTTCACAGTTTTATCAGCTGTAAAGTCCAAATTGATCTTCCTGGAAGTGCTGAATATACTGTGATAGCTCATTAACTGGTCTGACTGTGAATTATTTTGCTGTATCTCAGCATTTTGCTTATTGTTCCCCCTTCTTAAATGTTTATCATCCCAATCCAGACATTCTCACATGGATATCCTTGCTTTGATCAATTATATCTCTTTCTTATGAATTAGTACAGTTGATCAGTTGTTTTTTTTTTGTTTGTTTTTTGTTTTTGTCATTGCCTCCATTACTTTCCCCCAGCTTGGAAGTATTTGATCAGATAACCCTGATGGAATAAACATTCCCATATTTTCTGAGCAGACTTGCTTCTCATCGTTTTCTCCCTTTCTTCTTATCCCTTTCTTGCACTGGAAAAGTCTTATGAAGAGCTACCCTAAAAGGAGCATACACTCTCCTTCTACATACTTCTACAATTCATGTCATTGGTCTTCATCCTGCAATTATTTCATTTTATTTCCACTCCTTTCACAAATTTCTTATGAAGTCACATTTTCAAATCAATTTTACGAAGTCTTTTACATGTGATATGTTATATCCTTCCTATCAGTGCAATCCGAGGTAAGTGAAAATGAACCTTACAAGTAATAAAAGCTTGTAATAGACTTTACAGAGTATGACAACAGTTCAAAGACACATAAACATAAATAAATCAAAGAAATGGAGTAGATTTTTTACTTGGATTTTAAATACAAAGTTCGTATGTAAACGATTTGGAAATTAAACCTGACTACAGCAGTGAAACAATTTCACGTTCAGATTTTGTGCAAACTGTACCAGTAGCACTTCCAAGGACATCAGCAGTTCATGGTTAATTATAAGCCTAAAAAATAACATATGCTGATAAATAAGTGTATTATATTCAAAGACAGGCAAAATATAATTTAAATGTCAATAGACTTATTTCAATATCACTAACTTTGATTGATATTTGAATAATACATAATACAGAGCTTTAACTGTACCCTGGCTCTACATTCTTAGAAATGTGTTTACATATATTTAGATATACAAAACAAAATCTGAACTGAAACATTAGTTTTAGGAAACACCAAGTTTTATAAATAGAAGCGTTCTAATTTAGATATAAAATTTGGATGTAGTTTTAATAGTTGCATACTTAAGAAGTGTATTTGGTGAGTAGCCCTAATAAGAGTAAGACCAGCAAT
Source organism: Odontophorus gujanensis (assembly GCA_013399175.1). Lineage (NCBI taxonomy): Eukaryota > Metazoa > Chordata > Aves > Galliformes > Odontophoridae > Odontophorus > Odontophorus gujanensis. The sequence goes on from VXAB01002885.1 coordinate 42,901, forward strand.
TGAAATAAAAACAACAAATACCTATGAAATATACTTTTGTTCTATTTGTAGTATATTCATATTTCTTACTATCTGATAGTGCTTCTCTGACCATACTAGAAAGTTCTTTATACTATTATTTATCTTGTTTATATTTGTCTTTAGGTATATGAATCGATGGATAAATAGAAATATACATTTCAAAACTTTCTAAAATAAAATTTAGAAACGTGCATTATTGCAGCAGTGCATTGCAGGAGCATAGAGATGGTGTCACTGTGATACTTTAAACTCTTTACAGAGGACACTGTGCAGAATAGTTGGAATGGAGTTGTTTACCCATTCACTGTTTATTACCATATGTATATACAAGGAAAATATATATATTTGAATTTATATAATGAAATGTTTGCAATAGTGCAAATAATACATTACTTATTTTACTGCAATGAAAGGCATAACATTAAAGCCTGCATGGAAAGAGTTCTTCAGGCTTTTAAAGTAAAACAGAAGGTTAACTTCACTGGGCTATTTGTAGAAATAATGTTCTGTCCTGTGGGTTCTGTGTCAGGAAGTGAAAGCAATCTCAATTGAATTTTCTACTGCTTTTATTCCTGTTGCCTTGACATCCTGTATTAGATGCTTGTGTTATTATTATATGTGCCCCATGATAGATGAAGGGATATTCTGGAGACATTATATTCTTAAAAACAACAACATCAAGAACAACAGAAAATCAACTTCTGTTTTCAGTAAGAGGAAATTTGTAGAGGAGCCACAGCTATGTTCTTACTTCATGTCATTACAGCCTTTAAAGACGAAGAAGGCAGAAAGGAAAGGGAAGGAAGGGAGAGAGGTGGGATGGAGAAAAATGAAAAAAGTAGGACTGAGAACTGTTATATCTAACCATCATAGCGTTTTGCACTAGTAATTACCAAATGGGTTTAAATCAAATAAAAAGGAACATCATTTTGATTTACGGAAAGGAAATCAGAAGCTGATTGCCTAGAATGCTGATCCATCTTTTGCATATAATTCCTTCCTCAATGTGCTATTAAATATAAGAATAGTAATAAAGGGACAATAAATATTCAAATGATAGAAAAAATATTTACTAACTGAAGAGTTAAAGATATTCTAACAATATCAATCAGAATAAGAAATGAATTAATAAAGGAAAAATACTTTTTATGTTAATTACCGTGAACACAGAGTTTGTTAAAAATGGTCAGACTTATAAAACTAGATCTGTAACAATTCTTATTTTATTCATGAGATCCATTTGGCAAACTATGTGCTATTGACACAAAAACTGGCAAAATCTTGTTCTCAGATACTAGAGAATCTCTTTTTTAAAAAGATTTCTATGCTTTTTTTTTTCAAAATATGAGTGCATCCTCCATGACTTAATAATGACATCCCTGTGTAAATCCCTTTGTTGTGATTTCATAAAGAGAACTCCAATAAATTAGTTGCAAAATGAACAATGTGAATATGCAACTTCTTTCTCAAGTCCTCAATTTTTATTCTAACATGTCACAAAGATGTGTGTGATTTTCCACATATCCTATATTACGTCAAATATCCAGCATATTGAAGTATCTATTATCAAGTCATAGAAATCTTAGTGAATCACTACTGGTTAATCTTTTTCTTTCTTTCTTTCTTTCTTTTTTTTTTGTAACTCACACTTCAGTGACTATCACTGACACCAATTAAGTATTTGATTATTATTATCTCAAGATAGATTCTCAAAGGATTATAAAATTATGAAGAAAAAGAACAGCTCTTGTCCCAGATACTTCTGTGACCTTTCAAAATAATTTCAACCGGTTATGTTAAGGACAAGTAATGTCCCTAAAGTTCTCAAGAGGATATTTCCTATTGGTTGTGTTATTTTGTTATTTTGTTGTTGTTGTTTTAAGAATGGGAGCAATGCAATTAGTGAGTATATATTAAGTACTTTTTCACATATTTTTTTCTCCTGTAAAGACTTGCCTATTCCTTAGACCAGCAGTGACTAATATCTTTATTTGTTCTCAGGTAGATGACAAGATTAGAACAAACACTGGACCCTAATCATAAAAAATGGGCTACTGTCATCTCTTATAAAATAACCATGAATATTTCAACTTAAATTTAACTTTAGGGTATCAGCTTAGTTACATAAATATTGGCATCTAAATTGCCTTTGGCTAATTCAGAAAGGACCAAAGGATCTACTGTTGGTTATATGTGTTATCTGTCATATATTTTAGGGTCATGTTTATATACTGAGTGTAGGTGGTAAGATATTGGTAATAGAGAGGCTACAGGAGCTGTGAGAAGAAGCTAGGGGGTACCCTGTGCCAGATACACATTCCACACACTCTGGTGGACCCACTGAAGGATGCAGCTGAGTACATCAGCCAGGTTCATGGTGCCTCTGGGAAGACATATTTAAGAAGAAGCAGAGGAGGAATAAAAACTAAGAAGGATAGTGAGAAACAGCAGAAAGAACTTCAAAGAAAGAGTATGAAGGGGAGCAAGTGCTCCAAAAGCCTGTCAGTCTCTCTCCTTGAGAGAGTACTGCAGAGCAGATTTTTCCAGTATTGTAGACAAAGAAAGGATCTGAGCTGAAGTACTGGAAAACTTTAAGAAGGAAGGAGCACCAAATACAATGTGTTATAATTCACTACAGCCCCAATTCTCACCATTCCTGTGTCAGTCAGTGGAGTCTCAAAAAAGGAAAAAAGAAGAAAGAAACAAAACAAACGATAAATTAAAACATTGCTGGACAAAAATCAGTAAAATATGAATTCTAACAGTTTTGGTCCAGCAACATAGGGAACTAAGCAAAAAAAAAACAACCCTCAACTGCAGTTATACACAAAGAATTTTCTTGATTCTAGAGTGTGCAAATTCTGAAGAATAAATACATCTAATTCAAATTTGAGAATTTCTAGAGTTCAAAATTTTAAGACCACTGCTACTCTCTAAGTATTTCTGTTCTCTTCAGTGCTATGTTGATTTCACTCAGTGTGAGCTAGGATATCAAATTATGAGTGATTGTTAGATGATTTTATTGACAATTGCATCTAATATTTAAATTCTTTTTAACTGCAGTGTTGCTTATATCAGTGTCACTGCTGTTGTCATGGTTTTAAGATTTTTGGTGATATTCTTATAAAGAAGTATTCACAATTAAAGATAATGTAAAATTTACATAAATATTTAGGTATTTAAAGTCTTTAAACATCTACAATATGATTCAATATATTTAGCTTTATATATTATATATAGAGCTAACTGCTCTACGCTTTTTTTCTGAATTCAGATGAGAAAAACAGTAACTTTTGTGGAACAAATCATAACTATTTTATGTGAGAAAAAAATTCTCCATTGCTCTGCATTTACTGTAACAAATTATGCTGAAAATTCGGATGGTTTACTTTGTATTTTCCTATATTTTAACTGATTAATCCAATCAGTAGTAATTTTTTATTGTTTTTCTATTGAACGAATTCACAATATGAACAAACATTGTAAGGTCCAAATATATTAAATTTTTTCCGTTAAATATTTCGTTCATTTCTGAATTGTATTCATCTCATTAAAAAGAGAAATTACTTCTACAGGATTTCAGTCAATCTTGCAGTGGCATGGTCTTACCTTGTGGGCTGTTTTGAGCACAGAAATATAAGAAGGACATTAAACTATTTGAGGGTATCCAAAGGAGGAATACAAAGATGGTGGGTGGTCTGCAGTTATGTCTAAGCCCCAGCCTGTTGTCTGCATGTGGCTCCACGCATCTTGTAGAATGGCCTGTCTCCTGCCCTGCATCATCATGATTTTGGCTTTGCCCTGTTGAGTGGCCTAGGTGCACACCCATTGCTCAGCGACTACAAAACATTGGTGTGCTATTAACTCTGTCTGGGCCTGAAATCAAGGCAAGGGAAAGATGCAGTGCAGTGCTAACTAAAGTTACGGATAATTGTATACATTTTGATATGCTGGCTAAACACAGTTCTGTGAACAGTGAAAGATTTGCAGCCTTACTTTTAGTTTTGGTAAAGGAATTTGAGAATAGGTTTCAAGTTTGCAAGAAAAAAAAAAAATCCTTTTTTTTTGGTATAATTGTGACCCAGTTTTGAGTCAGCATAAATACATTACCTGTGAATTTTCAAATGTAATGTATAGAATTGTAATCTGATATTCAACTCAATACATTGATCATGTCTTTTTACTAGACTTTTATAAGACCTGTCTTACTGGAGAAAAATATCCCTGGCCTCAAAATCATACCTTCATGTTACCATTTTTTGGCAGAATGTACATCTCCAAGAATGAAGCACAAAATGAGTAAAATTTATTAAAAAGATCTCTGATGAACAACTTAAGAACTCACTAAGAATTGCAATCACTTAAATTGAACCAGACTGATCCATTAATTTAACAAAAAGTCAGACATCCCATCATTATGTTTTTGTTGCCTATATTTTTGTCTTAAAAAAATATATATAACAAAACATTTTTTGTTACTTATATACATTAAACATGTTATGTATTTTATATGCAGTCCAAGACAATTCCTCTTCAGTCAATGTGGTCCAGGCAAGCCAAAATGTTGAACACCGATGTTCTAGAAAATGAAGATGGATGAGGGGTGGCTGAGGGTACTTAGTTCAATTTAGAGAACAGAAGGCTAAAGGATGACATTATCACAGTCACCAGCTTCCTCAGTTACAGAGTGGAGGGTTAGGCACTGTTCATTTCTATTTGGTGACAGCAATAGTATCTGATGAAACAGCATGGAACTGCGTAAGAAAGGGGTGGGCTGAGTATTAAAAGTAGGTTTTTCACTGAGAGTGACCTGAGCCTGGAACAGCTTCCTAGTACAATGGTTATAGCACTTGCAGTTCAAGAAGTATCTGGACAATACTCTCAGATATATGGTTTGAATTCTTTAGTTGCTGAGAATACTACTTTTTCTAATGCTAAGAAAAAAATTGTGAATCAATAACATTTATGTATTCTGAAAAGCAATGTATTATGTAGTGCCGTTTACAGAACTGTATAAATAAGCAAAAGCATTCTGACTTCCAAAAAGCTTTTAATATATATTAATAAGCTCAGCTTGTCTAAGATGTGTAATTTGCTGGGACAAAGTCACATGAATATCAATTACATATAATTCAGATAAACCAAGAAAAATAATACCAAGTCAAGGAAAAATAGTAAGAAAAATCAAGCAATTAGTGTCTGTGAATCACAGTATTAGTGAATGGAAGATATAGAGACTAAGCTTTTTACAAAGCAAAAGTATTTTCTAAGCTGTAACTATGACTTAAAGAAATATATACAAAAATTAGTAAATCAGTAGGATCTCCATTGGAAGTATATTGCACTATGCTTGTTGCACTGTTTGGTTTCAGATAGAATATTTGAATAAATTTTTGTATGCTGAAAATAGCCTAATTATTTTGGACTTGACTTTGTGTTGTGTGCTAAAATGCAAGGCGTAAGATTGCTGATTATTCCATTCTATGTGGTGAATATGATTTTAAAAATGGAAAATAGAGAAGCCATCAAAAACGTGTAAATAATGCATTAGAGATTTAATGTTAGTCATTTTCTGAAAGAGTTATAATTTAACAAAGAAATCGTATTTTAAATCCACTTCAGGAATTGAACATTCATATTCATAGCAGTTTAGAAAAACTATCCAGTTAGCATTTGGCTTACTAGAGAGAAAAAGAAACGCTGTAAGTAATCCTGAAGATGGTTTGATAGCATTACATGTTAAATGATTTTGTTAATCTAACCTAAAATTCTATATAACCAAAGAGAAAAAGCTTTGACCATTGGTTCCTCCTATAAAGAAACTGATTTTTGCTAGCATACAGAGTAAGTGGTGACACTACAAAAATGCCAAGTTTCATTAGGGATTTATGAGTAGTTTGATATAATTCGGAATGATTTATGATGCAAAACAATTACTCCTACTGTACACTAAAATTGTTGGGCTTAAGTCATCCTATTTAAAATGATTCTATCAAGGCAATTCCCAAATTTCTCTGTTCCTCGTCTTTCTCACTGGTTTCCATGAATGTGTTTTGTTTTTTTTTCTGCAAAGAAGGACATAGGGGAGGGGAAGTATCTTTCTCCTACTACCTCATACTGCTTATTGAATTTTACCTGCAAGTTGTCCTGAACAACTAGACTTGAATGCAATTTTCAGTTGAAAGTCCATAACTGTGTACCTACAGAAGATGTAGGAGAGACTGAAAAAGGGATGCACTACACTGAATGAAGTATTTTCAATCTGAGTGACTAGGGAACTATGATACCATGATGCATGGTAACAGGTGATCTAGTTCCAAGTGTTTCTTTATCATTTTCTGCAATGGAATTGTATCTAACAGTTAAGTAATTTTTCTTCTTCAAAACAGTCGAAGATGTACACCTCAGGAAACGCTTCCACATTTTTTTTCATAGCTGATATTATCTGCTCTTCCAAGTAACCATAATCAAGTGATTGTAACCAAATTGTTTTCTTCCAGACTATATAATGTCATTCCCTTTGATCAGCCTGCTTTAGTACAATTAAAATCCATAAAATAATACAATGCGATACAACTACAGATACCAGAAATGTATTTGATAAGGTCCTTTCTAGAAATGCTAATACAATGTATTTAGCAAACACAACCTTCATTAAAATACAAAGAAAAATATGCAGATTTTTTTCTGCTTTTCTGATAACATTGTCACAGGAAATATTCTTTATTCACTTGGCTGGTATCAGCAGGATATCTAAGTGCATTAATGAGTCATTAATGGCACTGTAATAACATGGAGCAGGTGTGCCATTAAAGTCTATAATTGAAATTATTCATGGTCCACTGGATAGGAATGTATGGATAATTTTAATAATACTGTTATATTTTATGTTCTTCATATATTAAATACCTGCCACTGGTTGTCCAAGAATAGTGTTGAAAGGAGTGGTGAGAAACAAACTATATGTCACATATCTCAGAGAATTTCAAACTTCTTTTCTAAGTGGTGATACATAAACTTGTATTTAGACTCATGGATATATTTACACAGTTAAATGCGATTGAGCACTCATCCCCTAATTATCCACATTGCTTAAACATTAATTTGCTTCCTCATTTCTTGGCTCATCACCTTTTCCCAAAATAACTGTTTTAAGACAAAGTCTGAATACATTTGTGTGGATAAAAAGACTCAAAGGGTTGCCCTCAAAAGCAGATGAAAATGAACTGCTTTCATCTCTCTGTCCTCCAACACTACTTTGGGTTCAGCACATTAAATTCTCTATCCTCACAGTCACATCATACCCCGGGGAATAAAACAACATGTAACTAAATTTTTCATGCAACAAAAAGATCACATGATCACATTTTCCTTCTCATGATTTGGGTTGAAAATCACACCCAAATAAAGTGGCAATGCATTCTTCCAACGGTTTATCAATTGGCATCATGAGGATACCCATAACCAAGTGCTATATGATGTGAAACTACCCAATCTCTTCTCACAAAAACTCACTCTAGAGAAGAGAAGAAGCAGGCCAGATGTTGTCAGTTTGTTTTTCAACCCTTGAATCTATTAATTACAACATTGTTCTTGCTTTTTCAAAACCAGAGGCTTTTTACAAATGGAGGTAAAGCTTCTAAGGCTTCGTCTGCAGTCCTCTTGACCTGTTTAGAGATTTGTTTAATCATATTTATTTGTAACAGAAATTTTCCAGTGAACACATGGTTATTATATATTTTGTCTCATTTTGTTTGTGTAATTATGTGGCATAGCCACAACTTCTAAGCAGACAGTAGTAATAACTATGCACTGTTAACATAAAGATGCAGTTTAGGTGAAAATGCCATAATAGAATCATCATGGAATAGTTTTGAGGTTGGATTTTCTAGTTCTACTCTCTTGCCACGGGCAGGGACATCTTTCACTAGGCCAGATTGCTCAAAAATTCATCCAACCTGGCCTTGAATGCTCCCAGGGATGCAGCATCGACAGCTTCTCTGGGCAACTATTTCCACTATCTTACCACCCTCATAGCAAATATTTTCTTCTTTATATCAAATCTAAATCTACACTGTTAATACAAAATCATTACCTCTTATCCTATCACTAACCTCTAACTTTTTGATAGGCTGCCTTTAGGTACTAGAAGACTTCTGCCTTCTGCAGGTTGAACAACCCCAGCCATTTCAGCTTCTCTTCACAGTAGAGGTGCTTCAACTCTCTAATAATCCTCTGGACCTCTTCTGGACATATACCCACAGGTCTACATCTCTATGCTGATGGTCCCAGAGCTGAACACTATCCCAGGCAGAGACTGGTATAACAGGACCCTTGAAACTGGTTGTCTAGAATACAGTGAATAGGACTATAACACAGAAGATTATACGGGACACCCCAGGATTAGAAACAACTTACCAATAGTGAGTCATAAAGATACAGATTTGGGAGCTAAGCAAAACTGTGATAACAAAAAGAAAAACAAACAATCATATATTGCATGTAGAGCAGTATAGCAAATTCAGCAGTAATGTGAAGTTGCAGAGCCATAAAGAATGAACAGGAGGTATAAATGTGTGTTGGAAAATATGTGAAAATAACTGCATTTAAACCCTAGAGTAAGAAGAAAGAACAATGAACATCAGTATATTTAGGAATTTAAAAAACCAAAAAAAAATATTCAGAACAGAAGCTCTGAAACAGAATAAACAGCAAGTATAATTCTCTTTTTGGCAAGGCACAAGATGAAACCCCACCTTCATCATACTATTCCTGATGAGGGACTGGAAGCTCCTCAGGATAACTCCCCAGTGGTACAACTGGCCTTAGGATAACAGGACTTTTAGAGAGAGTGTAACACCAGAAGAAATGATGTAAATAAAGAAATTAGTATATAATAATTTAAGATTTATTATTATGGAACTGAAATTTATACTTGCCTTACTTCTTTTATTTCCTCTGTACTAATCAAACTTGGACAAATAATTTACTGATTTGCCTGTTAAGATTTCAATTCGGTTGAAACACAACTCTCTGCTTCACATACAAGCTACATTTCATTTCATCTAGAACAAGGTTTTTTGCAGCCATTTCATGAATCTCCTTCACTTAGATGTATTTCACTTGATAATTGAAAAACAGGAGACTCCTACTCATTCTTAATTAAAAAAGATAAGTTTAAATTTAAAACCTCCAAAATCTCATACTCTATAGTTCCTTGATAAGGTATTACTAGTACAACATAAGTAGAAAACACTGCAAATATTTCCAGATTAAGTCACAGTTTGACTCTTACATAAAAACACAAAGATTTTGATTATTACTTGATATATGAGCATTACTTTAACACTGATTCTGACAACAGTGATCTCTAATTACATTTCCAAATTCTGGCAAAAAAAAATAACGGGGTTTAATATATTTTAACATATTTTACATTAGTGCAATATAATATTTAAAATTTACAGTGTATTCTCTACACTGAAGTTTTATTGTACTAAATATGTGAATATTTAAATTACAAGGAAATTAAATATTTTCATAAATTAAATTTATTCACATTGATTTATTTATTTATATGCGTGGTTTTATTTTATTTTTTTTTCTTGTTGGTTGGCTAGTTGTTTTTTGTTTTGTTTATTTTTTTATTTCACTTCAGGAAAATTAAGAAAGTCAGAACTTCCAAGTGAGTTAAATTATAGCTGATCAGTTCTATCATAACATCATAAACAATTTATGATGAAGTTATTAATTTTAATATTATTGTAAGCAGAGAGTGACAATACTTATGGCATTGTATAATAATAGAATCATAGAACCATTAGGTGTAAAAGACCACTAAGAACATCTGGTCAAACCATCAACTTATCCCAGCGATACCCACTAAACCATGTGCTATTCCACTGTTTTTAGCAATATTTTAGAAGAAAAAAAAAATGAAAATGTTTTTTTAAACATCTTTTATTTTCTGTGTTGTTGCTATCGTGAGTCAGAAATCCATGTGAATAATGAATCCCTACATTTAATGAAGACTCCTTGATGGAATTACTCAGTATAGGGAAATAATGATAATGTTATTCAATTCTGTTCTGTTTCTACTACTCAGCAAAGTACAACATTTATAAATTACATGATATATTTATCCATAAATTATAATATAAAAAGCTCTAAATCTATGGAACAGATTAAAAAAAAAAAGATATTTATGTAATAAATATATTGATAGCAGAGATACAAAATCAATAATCTTGAGCAGTGGTAATTTTCCAGCATAAAATCTCTGATTTACTGAGAATAAGTTATTTGGTCTATGCTCAGTAACAGAAGTCTTAATGACTGGCATCCTTCACAGATTCCTTGGATATAAAACCAAGATGTGAAAATTCAACATAATAATTGCATTTTTTTAGTGGACAGAATATATATTTCTGTAGACTTTTTAATATACCAGGGTGGTGGGATCGATTTTATCCAAGTAATCTAAATCTTACAATAGTTAAGGTTAGAAGGGACCTCTGAAGGTCATCTGGACCATCTCAGCTAGTCAAATGGGATTATCTAAAGCAGGTTGCCTGTGACTAGGTCCAGATAGTTTTTGAAGTTCTTCAGGGAAGGAGACTCCACAGCCTCTCTGGGAAATCTATACCTGTGCTTCTTCACTTGAACAGTAAATAAGCGTTACCTGATGTTCAAACAAAATTACTTGTATTCCAATTTGTGCTCATTGCTTCTGTTCTTGGCATTGGGCATCACTGAAGAGAGCCTGATTCCACCTTCTTTGCCCCCTCCCTTCAGGAATTTATACATGTTTATAAGATACCTTTGAATCTCCCCTTCTTCATGCTAAACATTCCCAAGTATTTCAGCCAAGGTGCTTCAGTCCCTTAATCATTTTGGTAGTTCTCTATTGGACCCTTTCCAGTGTGTCAAGATGTCTCTTGTACTGAGGAGCTCAGATCAAGATGCTGTACATATTCACCAATAATGACTAGAGGGGAGGGATCATCACTTTTGCTGATATTTTGCCTAATGCAAGCAAGAATACAATTAGTCTTCTAATGGTATGGAACTCCTGGTTGGTCTTCATTTTAGATGCGTGACAAGCAGTGTCCCCCAGGGGTCAGTGCTGGTCCAGACATGTTCATAATGTTCATTAATAAGGCTGATGAGATAGAGTCCACCCTCAGCAAATACGCTGATACAAAGCTGGAAGGAATGGATGATTCACTTGAAGACTGTGCTACTATTCAATGCAGAGAGGAACCAGATGAGGTTTAACAAAAGCAAGTCTCACGCCTGGGAAGGAATAACTGCATGCATCAGTACAGGCTGAGACATGACCTGCTGAAGAGTAGCTCTGTGGAGAAGGACGTGGGGGTACAAGTGGATGACAGGTTGGCCATGAACCATCAGTGTGCCCTGGTGGCCAGGAAGGCCAATGACATCCTGGGGTACATTAAAAAGAGCGTGGCCAGCAGGTTGAGGGGGTGATCCTTCTCCTCTACTCCGCCCTGGTCAGGCCTCACCTGGAGTACTGTATCCAGTTCAGGACTTCCTGGTACAAAAAACACAGGGATCTCCTGGAAAGACTCTAGAGAAGGACCACGGAGATGACAAAGAATCTGGAGCATCTCCCCTGTGAGGAATGGATGAGCTACCTGGGTTTGTTTAACCTTGAGAAAAGACGACTCAGAGCGGATCTTATTAATGTTTATAAATACCTAAGGTGTTGGAGTCACAGGGACATCGTCAACCTCTTTTCATCAGTCATCAGTCAACAAGGGTAAATGGCCATAAACTGAAGCACAGGAAGTTCTGCACCAATATGTGAAGGAACTACACCACAGTAAGGCTGATGGAGCACTAGAACAGGCTACCCAGGGAGGCTGTGGATTTTCCTTCTCTGGAGATATTCAAGACCCGCCTGGATGCCTACCTGTGCAACCTGGTCTAGGAGCCTGCTTTGGCAGGGGAGTTGGACTTGATGATCTCTAGAGGTCCCTTCCAACCCCTACAGTTCTGTGACTGTGATTCTTAGCAGCAAGGGGATACTGCTGATTAATGTTAATCTGGTGTCCATCAAGACTCCTAAGTCCTGTTCTGCCAAGCTGCTTTCCATCTCTTTCCCAGAAAATATTGTTGCCTGGAGGCACCTATTGTATCCTCCCACAGTGCTCCACCAAGCACAGTTTTGAAAAGGTAAAAGTCCCTTCTCCTGAGGTTTTGTCAGCATGCTGTATGTCCTCCCTGTTACCCTAAGGATCTTGAACTCCACTATTTGTCATTATAGTCAAGGTTTCCTTTGAGTTTCATGTTCCCAACAAGATTATTTTTGTTGGTAAGACCAAGGTCCACCATATCTCCTCTCTTCTTTCCCATTTCTTCATATTCCTTGAACCTTGAGAGAAAAAATGCCCTTTTTTCTTACTGAAAAAGTAAAGATTTTCACTCTCACATTAACATAACTGACTGACTGGATAAGTTCTTCTCAGGTTTATGTTTCTGTGTATTCTTGTGTATGGCTTTTTCCTTTTCTTATCAACTCTTCCTGCATTTGACCAGACAGTGTTAAGGAGTACTCTGATTAACCTCGGAAGTGATGCCCCTCACTACAAGAAAAACATTGAGGTCATGGAGCTTGCCCAGAAAAGGGCAACAAAAGTGGTGAGGAGTCTGTTTAGTTTGAAGAAAAGGAGGTTCAGGAGGGACCTTGTGGCTTTCTACAACTGTCTGAAAGGAGACTGTGGTGAGATGGGTGTTGTTCCCTTCTGCAAAACTAGTAAAAGGACAAAAGAAATGGCCTCAAGTTGCACAAGGGGAGGTTCAGTCTGGGTATTAGGAAAAATTTGTTCTTAAAAAGTGTTCAGGTGTTGGAACAAGCTGACCAGTGAGGTGGTTGAGTAATCATCTCTAGGTGTTCAAGAAATGTTTAGATGTTATACTCAGGGACGTGGTGTAGTGGAGAAATACTGGTGGTAGGTGAATGACTAGATGATCTTAGAGGTTTGTATTATCCCTTTCCCCATGCCCAGGTTTCTGACAATGTAATCTTTGGTAACATCACACTCCTATAGCTGTTGATGGGTTATTTTCTTAGTTACATTCAAAACCCAGTACTGCAGTGGAATAAGGAACAGGATTTTAAAGCATATTCTGAGCCTTACCACAGTTGTCATTTCTGTTCTATGCGGCAGAAAAGATTAATGAATCTTTAGAGTTGGAACCAGACTGTACTATTTTGAATTTACAGAAAGTTCTGCTTTTTCTGTTAAATTGCACATATAGGCATTAATTTATAGAAAAAATACCCCACAAATGTATTATCTTCTCTTATTTTTAGATATTGGACTTGTAATCTTTAATATATACTTTTTTGTTGTTGTTGTTGTTTATGATTTGTTTTGTTTTGTTCCATTTCTATTTCTGAAGGTGTCTTCTGGTCTCAGATGAAAATAAACTTCAGTTATAAACTAGTTAGTGATATTAAAGAACTTTTCTTTGCTTACCTAAGAAATGCTATGGTAATTTAACCTTTGGTGCGCTATTTTCAAATGTATTCACTATATTAAATCAGATATCAATTTTTTATTTTCTGATATTTAATATATCCTAAGTTACTTATAATTTATTTCTTGTCCAGGGCTCCTGCCTACGAGTTATACCTATACAAACACTCAAAATTATTATACAAGCAAAATATCACAGAGTTTCCTGAAAACAGCTTCAGCTAAGGTGTAGACTAACCAACTCCTTCATATTTAAAAGGTCACACACTCAATAGAGAAACCTCAAATAGAATCAGGGTTTGTGCACTACTCAGCTTCAGGTAAGACAGAAAATGCTTTAAGCTTTTCAGTCAAGTCAGGTTTTCTCTTAGAACTTGTTTAGAAACTTTAAACCTGTATGTATTGTTTAGAAAACCCATGGTAAGTAACTTAGAGCCATATGTATCATAAAAACATATTTATCTCATATTATTTGTCTATTGTGGTTGTGTTTTAACTGAAAAATCCTAATAAAGTCAATAGCTAGTGAAAAACATAGTAACTAATTCCTTACTGCTTACAGTTGCAGATCATCAATTTTGAGTTAAGCTTCTGTTCATGTGTATTTTTAATTTCTGGGCTGTGAGAAATAAAACCGCTGGGAGATTGAAACTGGAAACTCATATGCTTATTGAAAAGAATGACTACACCTCCTGAAGTCATTTGTTAAAAGGAAAAATTGCTTTAGAGATTTAGCCAGTGGTTAATATTTGGGATTCAGATTCCATCAAACGTTCATCCTGGATAAATGCCATTTGGGATTTAATTTACTTTAAAGAGTAAAGGCGTAGGGCCAAACTGCATACTGAGTGTCAATTCATGCACATCTAGGCTTCCTAAGTATGCATTTAAATGCATTTCCCACTTCCTGGAATAGTTCAATCTTCCTTTTTTTTAATTATTATTATTTTGTAGCTGAAATGATATGCTGTGACACAAAGAAACAGAAATGAGAACCAAGATAAACAAGGTTTGGATGCAAGATTAGTAAGAAAACTTCTGAAAAATATAATCCGGATAGATACCAGAAAGAACTGAAATGGATTCAGTCAATTTCAAAAAGAACGGGGTTCAAAATGTGTTCATGATATAAATATATCCATCATAATTAGTGTGAAATCATTAAATTGATTGAAATTATCTACCCTTAGCATTTCTTTAAGAAGAAACAAAAATGACAAAAACATCTCAGTCTGTCAGGACATGAGACTGTCCTAAAACAAGTAAAATAAAAATAAAAGTAATCCTAAAGGTATTCCTTTCAAAATGTTAACTTCCTTTAGCCTTTCCTAACTCCTTGTAAAGAGAAAAAACTAAATATAAACAAGGAGTAACTGTTGAAATAGACAGGAATTTCACACCAGAAAAACAAATAACACTTGTTTAGATCATAGAAGAAGCAAATGTCTTATCCTCCTGTTGTTTGATGTAGCCACCATAGAAATAGAATTTTCTGTTAGGCGATGGGAAATTCTGAATTACGCAAGCAGGAACATCTTGTTTCTATTAATGACAGTTAATCTTGTATTATTTGCATCCTGGATAGTAGAGGAGTTTTAAATCTGGAATATTCCTCTACCACCTGTTTGCCTGTGTACATTTGTATACACGAGTTGTTTGCTAATACATGGATATTGGCCATATTCACAAATTTAAAAATAATCAGAGCTCATTAGTTCATCTCCTCTCCCTCTGGAGAACAGTTCCAAATGTTCCTCTCAAACTGTCTTTCCCACCTAAGTTAATTCCATTGCAAGACATTTCTAGCTTCCAACTTTCTATAATTTTAAAATGTCTTCTTTCACTGAGGAAGGATTTTCTAATGAAGAGCATAAAATATTAAATATAGTTGCCATTATTCAACTAACAATTATGAGAAAATGGCCCTTGTGGGCATTTCTACAATGATTGTTGTGTGCATAATTTGTATTTAGGTGACATAACTCCTGCTGAAATCAGTAGCAGTTGAGGCAATATCTGTCTCCCACATTTCAAGCTAAAAGATTCCAGAAAGCATTTAGGTGCTTAGCTTTAAAATTGTAATTGACTTCTCAGGTCTGCTCTGAGGAAATAATTTATTTCCACTAGCAAATAACCTGGTCACTGTGTAAATGACTGTTGGGCAAACCGACTTCATGGTATAAGCACCCCTTAATAGGAGTTAGGTAGGAAAAATATGATTTTTTAACTGAACATCATGGTTTGATAATGGATACATAATGGACATAATTTCTCTTTATGGCTTCTGTGTGGATATGCATCTGTTCACTTAAGAATGACCTTCACTTACTTTTGAATAGAAAACAGATGGCTCCAGAGAAATAAGTCATACTCAGTGTATATACATATGTGTAGATGGAAAATCCAATGAAAGAAAAAATGAGAGAGGACAGGGCAATTATGAGACTGTTGACAGGAGATTACAATGTAAGACTGAAATTCAGAGGAATGTGAGATACCTACAAATCTGTGATTGTATTCACCCTTTAGGAAATTGAAAATTTTATGTTTATTGTGTCCTAATATATATCTCAACATAATAAGCAATCTGTTCCTTTAATGATGTGTTGATACTGGAGAAATGAGAACAATGACCTTTGTGCTAATTAGTTATATGAAGAATCCAGTGAGATATAAATTGTTAGACTTAATGGTACCTTGATTATACATTTTAATCAAAACTGAAGGTAATACATAATGCTAATTATACCACAGAAATTCAAACAGATACGTTGTAACATACTTGTAGGTCTAAGTGCCTTTCTCTTTAGAGGTTTCCAATATGTCTCCTAATTATCTAATTAGTGACAAGTATTTCTAATTCTTTTTTAAATTTTAATGATAAATTCTGGCAGGCTGAACTTCGTTTCATTTTTAGCAGAAACTATGCGTGAATTGTAATTGCTACATTATGAAAAGCAATGTATCTTTTTCAACCTATACCACAAAGTGTGAGGACAATATTTTAAAGCTTAAACTTGGCAGTAAAATGCAATTAATATAGATAATTTTTCTGTGAGATTTAGTATGTTCGGAAAGCGCTAAGGGAAAAATTCAGATAGCAGCATCCTTCTGGACATTCTTTGATGGTGTGAATATGTTAATTAAAAATATTAATGCCCCTGCATGTTCTTATTTATCCAGAACACTAAGGTTTGAGAAGATAAAGTAAAACAACTTGAGCTCATGAATCTTGTTCTTACTACTCCAGTGAATCATGGACTCTGAGTCATTTGTGTTAATGATAAGAGAATCACATATGACCCATTTAGAAAACCTTTATTCATATATGTATTATCCCATTTTTCAAAATCAATCGAACTGCCGAATTTTCACTCAGTGAGAAAGATTTTTGCAAGATATAAGGGAAAAGCATTGTAACTGAACATACAAAAAATAATAAACTGCTGTAGATATGTGATTTTTCTGAATGATTACTTCAGTAAAACTGGTATAGACAATTTTCATCAGAAACAAGAATTAAGAGTCTAGGAAATAAAGTATCTTTGGATTTCCTGGTACCTTCAGAATAAAAATCTACTCGAATGGAAGGCTTACATTCGGTCTCCATCATATATCACCACATACCTAGCCACAGAATCGCAAACATTTTAGAAGTACACTTCTAATGTTAAATCTACCAAATTGTGCTGGAGACATCTTTGTTTCTAAAATATAGTACTTACAAAATAGAACCCAATCTTGCCCTATTATTTTTGCACAACCTTCTGAAACTTCATGACTCTATGTTGTATAGATAGTTCACCAGTTTCCTCCCTGCTCCTCAGGTCTCCTCTGAGTGATTTCAGTATGGCCGCTCATGAAAGCAAAGGACCAAAGTGAAGGACCAAATCTCTCTACAGGAATAAAGTACTGATTGTTCTATCAGCATTCAGCTTAAAAAGAGCTTCAGAAAAAGTTTTTTCTTTGAAGATTTTCCTCATCTTCTTCTGGTTACAAAGAAAACCAAATTGCATTTTCTATCAATTTCTGTAAAGAACTGGAACGAACACCAGAAATAAGATTTTCTTGAATGGAAGGATATTGAAAAAATGATCTAATTTTTTAAGGCACCTTTGCCAAAATACTTTTCACAATCTTTCTAAGTTCGTTATTGTACCTGTAGTAACAAAATCAACTCATAAATAAAATAGGATCACAGTACATATAATGAAGCCAATAATTCACTGTAGAGGATTTCAACTTTTTAATAGTCCCAATTATCTAATTAATACATAAAAATGTCTTTTTAACAATGCAGTTCGAATTGTTACGCAATGAACCCTTTCTAAGAATGTTACCTTTTTCTTCGGTGGAATGCTTGCCTTTCTGTAGTGTCCCCATGAGTTCATAGATGAACACTTCCATCTTATGTATGCATAACAGGGGAAGTTGAGAAGGCTAACTGGAGCTATAAGGCACTGCATACTCTTGTCAGAAAAAAATATCATAATCATACTAGGGAGGTTGTCAGGGCACAGCTTGATCCTGCTGCTCCCTAAGGGCCAGAAGCTGCAGAACCTCCACAGAGGGTTGTGCAGGTCAGGCCCTGACAGTGAGGACCCATCACCCAGCCAGGACCAGGGCAGCCAAGGGACTCCAGGGACAGACAACAAGTTAGAACAACAATGTCAAGCTGGAATGTATCAGGCCACGACCCTAGTCCTTCCAGCAGCACTGCCTTAGCCAGCTACAGACCCCAACAGACAGGATACAACCATGCAAGCACAGGAGTGGGAATCTGCCCTTGCCAACAACAAAATACAGTGAGACCTGGGGCAGAGAGGCAGCAGTTTCAGACGCTAACTGTGAGCATCTTCATTATGCCTACGCAAATCACATCCTGACAGGAGTCTACGATAGGTAAAAAGCAGATATAGATTTACAGAGAGGTTAGGGGCACTTGGTGAGGTATAATCCATTCTGATCAAGGTGAACTAGTTTTAGAAAGAAAGCTGCAATATAAAATCATCTGAAACCTGAGACTTTTTGTAATGTTTTTGTATTGTCTACTGGTAATGAAGTGTGAAGAAAAAAAATTGAAAATATTTCAGAAGTTACGTTTAACTTAAATATATTTAGTAGATCATTTAGATAATAAATTAACAAAGTTACAATTAGTTTAGTAAATATGATCTAGGGAACCTGCTTTGGCAGGAGAGTTGGACTAGATCTCTAGAGGTCCCCTCCAACCCCTAAAATTCTGTGATTCTGTGAAATATAAAAGTATTGGTGGTACTACTGTCAAAACTCAAGGTAGTATTTAATATATTTACTTGAATCCTGTCCTGCTTAACTACAGTTTACATCATTCATGTGCTGAAAAAGATATTTGGTTTGTCCTTCTGCTTAAATCATTCAGCATTTAATCATAATTAACTCCTAAGAAAATTACTTTGTCATTCATCCCTCACTTGCATCTCACTTCCCCTGAGATTTTTATTGTGGCATCTTTCACAAATGAAGTTGAAAATAAATGACAAGGTAATCATTCTAATAACAATGACTGTACATTGCTCTTTTTGATTGACACTAAGGTGTTGCATTATTTTTCACTTTAGATCCATTTCTAATGAGAGCAATACAGAGAATACAGATAATGAAACAAGGTAAATCAGAAGGAAAATAGGTTTTGAAATGCATTTAATAAGTGACTCACTAAAATGCTAAAACACAGATGTCAAATTACTTTGACTATGCAGTCTAAGATATTTTCTGATAATTTTTTTCTACTCAGTGGATGCTCAGTATTGCTGGCTATACTGAGTAGTGATGGTGAAAACAAATAAAATCCACCCTCAGTTTTCTTCTTCCCCAAAATTCACTAGAAGATCTGACGTCAGTCAAATGCAAATATTTTTAACCAGATAAATATAGCTTGAATGAGTTGCTTTTTGAACTAAGGTTTATCATTAGTTTTAATATTAACTACGTATTTTTTTCACATTCATACTAAAAAATGCTAGCCTTGTTCAGCTCAGTTTCTAAAATGGAATATTAGGATTTTCAGATGACGTAAACTGGTTTGATGGTTCTATGCCAGTTAAGATCATCAGAGAAATGGGTCAGAATGTATTACCATCCTATACAAACAGGGATACCTGTCTTTTCCCTTTGTATTGGGGTTCTTGACACTTTTAGCCTCAATGACATATAAATAGAGACAGCAACACAGGACATATTGTTCTCCGTCAGGATTCTGGCACTTCATTAATAATGGCATTCAACACTATTCTCAGGGTCAGTCACCCTCTAGTTCTCTAATCTCCCAGTCCAAACTACTGTAAAAATACATAACCTCCCCATCTGGCTAGTTCATGAACACTCAGAAGGTTATCACTTGTCAAAAAGTGATCTTTCTTCCTCAGGCTCCTTGTCTCTCTCTTTTATTAAATGCAGCTCTTCATCATCATCCTCAAGCACTGCAGATCTGTCTGCCCTTTTGGGCTTTCTAATTTCTCTTTTGTTTCCGAAGACTTAATATTTACAGTTATTATTTACAGATATTTGGGACTTGGTGCTGTACTCTAACCCCTAGCTCCTAGTACTTATCTGGTAAAGAAAATAAAAATTCACTGTTAGGAACAGAAAGAAAGCTCGGTAAAGTTTGTTATTTTATGAAGTATGTTTCTAATAAAACAAACCAATAAACTAACACTGTGGTACTGAAAAATATGAAGTAGGCACGTTTTATTGTTTATGCTTAAGTAAACCATAGAACTTATTAAGTAAAATATTTGAGAAAAATCTAAAAGACTCCAAATTAGAAGTAAGTGATGAAAGGTAGAAAGAATATATTTTATTTTGGCTTGATAAAACATTTACATTTTCCAGAAAGAAGAAAACAGTTACCTAAAGCAGGTGCAGTATACTTATTTAGTTTAGTAACAATCTTACCTTCTATTGAGATTCTGATATGTATTTCTATCTCTAATTTTCATACACATATTTGGTTTGTGAGGATGACTGTTTCCTATTGTCGTTCTTCCATTACTTTACTATATTTCACTCAATTATTTTCAATCCTTTTGTATTTTGTTTTGTCAATCTGTGTGTTTGTTTTAATTACATAATTTGGAAAATAGTAATTCCTGGACTTTCACATGTCCTTTTTGACTATTAGCAAGCAACTTACTTTCCCTCATTTGTCAATTTGTAAAATGCAGAAATAAAATAGTTACGGATACTTTCATAAATTATCTGTATGAGTGTTTGCAAAGCCTTTAGAATGTGTGGTGATGAATGATGCATAAATAAGATAGAACTCCTTTTATAAATTAAGCGTAAGTTGAAAGGTACAAAATAAAGAGAGGCTATAGTCAGTTTCCATATTTCAGAGTGGTTTCAAGCAGTATAATCTATCCAATTTCTGACAAAAAATGTATGTATGGACAGATGGATTCCTTTGACCCCCCCTCCCACCACCATTCCAAGGATTTCATTCATAATCTGTCATGTTCACTCTTTTCTGCTCTAAATACTAGCTTAGTGTTTCAGACTCTCTAGCTCTCTCTTCCCATCCCTCTACATATTGTCATGTTTTCCCTTGACCTTGAGTTCACACTGCCAGTGCACCATTCCATCTGCCTTCCTAGCTGTGAAATTTCTCAGTGTTCATGAACTTCATCTTCCTTGCCACCCAAGTCCTGTTAAATAACATGGTCAACTCTCCTGCATTTTGCACAATTCAAAAATGCTTATGGGTCTTGTTGTTACTGCTGCTGCTATCTCACTGATCACAGCAGTTTGCTCTTCTTAGTCACCTTCCTTACTCCAGAACATTGTTAGGAGCATTGACTTGGCTCTGCTGTGGCAGTGATTTAGCATAACTTTCCCAAGACTCTTGGAGGCAATTAATAGCACACAAACACAAAGACACACAGAAGGTATCCAAGAACAAAAGGGAGAAAAAATATATATGACATACTCAGTCAAATATGTTTTAGTTGAATAAGTACATATGTATATATTTAACTTATTACCAAATAACTTGGAGAAGGGAACAAAGCTTGCTTTTTTTTTTTTTTGACTTGGCTGAATCTAAAGCTGATGGTGAAGACTTGCAGGATATAACAATGCTAAGCAAGTAGATAAAATAGTGGGTGAAATTCACTGTTAATAAGTGCAAGATATCATCCGAGGAAAAAAAAACAACAGGGACTGCAAGCCATCTCTTAGTTCTCGTGAAAGAAAACTTGAAACTACTGCTGATAGTTCGCTGAAAATTTAAACTTGATGTTCAGTACCAGAGTATCATAATAATGAAAAGTCCTTGAGGCTTGCCACAGCTTCCACAGTAAGTAAGTAAGTAAGTAAGTAAGTAAATAAATAAATAAATAAAGTAAAAACAACCTTACTTTTTAAGAATCAAATACCATACTTTGTGAAAAAATTGTATGTGACAGCACCATCTAGTGTGACTGAACTGCTACCAGAATGGCATATATTTTGAAAGTGAACTGTGTATCATATTTATTCGAAAATAAATATATTTATTGGTAGGTTTTTGAACAAAGTACATTGTTTAACATGAGGAATCAGAAAGGAAAGAATGCAGAAGTCTAGAGCCTAAACCCAAATAACTAAAAAGAAGAAAACAGATGAAGTTTAATGAGGTGTTCTTGCTTCAGACATATGCTATGCCTTTCTGAGAACACAAAAGTTCTCTGTCACTCCCAGTATGGTGAAATCAAGCAAAAGAGATAGGAAGCTGACATGGCTGACCAGAGACCTACTGGTCAAACTGAGGAATAAGAAAGAAATGTAAAGTCAATAGAAGGGATGTGTGATCTGAGATGTGCAACAGGGATGCATTCAGACATGCAGAGATGGGATCAGGAAAGCTAAGGTGGAACTGAACTTGGATAGGAATGTGAAAAATAACAAGAAGGGATTCTATGGGTATTGTTCAGAAGAGACAGGTCAAAGAGAACCTACCCCCTCTGATAGACGAGAAAGGGGAGAACTCACTATAACACATGGAGGAGACTGAGGTACTCAGGGAGGTCTTGGCGTCAGTCTTCAAGGCAATCAGGTTTCTCGTGTCTCTAACATCCTTGAACTTCTAGTTGTGGGAGTAAAATCTCTTATACTGTTAGAGCAGATCAAACCTGAGACTGCCTCATGACACTGATGAGTATGAGTCTATGGGGCTGGACAACATGCATCCTAGGGTCTTGAAGGACTGGATGATGTAGTTGTCAAGTCAATTTCCAACATATTTGAAAAGACATGGCTGTCACATGAAGTTCCTGGTGACTAGAAAAGGGGAAACATTATTCACCTTTTAATGAAAATACTATCAGTCTTTTCTCTTTCAATTCCCCTTACTGGGAGAGTTGGTAAGAAGACTACCTGTGCTCCTGAGTTCTTCACTGCTGTTCCCAGCTCCTTGATATCCCTTAGGTTGCTAATAGCTATGCCAATGTTGTCTACATGAAACAGCAGCAGTTGACAGTAGTCTGTGAGATGTACAAGGTCTGGTAACCTCTGCATCACATCCCTGATGTGGAGCCATGGCAAGCAGCAGATGTCTCTAGCTAGCATGTCAGGACAACAGATGGGTGCCTCTGTATCCCTCTGAAGATAATCATCCACCACTATCACCTGTCACTTTTTCTTACGTGAGGTAGTTGTTATGCAACAGAGAGCAGGTCTGGCTGCCTTATTCAGCTCTGACAACTTACCTGCTACAGTTTCTTTCTCCTTCTCAGTCTGCAGAACCATAAAGCAGTTCTGCAGAGACACCTCAGGCTTTGTGGCAGGCTTCTTCTTCCTATTAGTCTTTGTTGTGACAGTTATCATCACTGTTGGCTTCCCCTCCAACTGGATGTTCCAATGGTGGAGTTTGGGGATGTTTGGCCCCAGACTGTGGATTCAGTGCAGTTTATATGTGAATCTGGCTGATATTATTTCTGCCTCCCTGGTACTACACAGCCTTCGAACTATCTCCTGCAGGTCAGCCAACTATCGCAAAAGGTTCTCCGCCTCAGCACATCTTACATAGATGAGTTTGCCACTCACCTCTGCTCCAGGAGCAAGGTCCAGGTGCTTCCCACAGACCAGGGTCTGCACAATGTCAAAACCATATATTGTGATTAGTAAAGTTCATATGTAAGTGTAAAGTGAAAATGAAATATCAAAACAGTAAATGTTTTAACACAGATAAAGTGGTCAAAACAAAGTAGGCAATGGCAGTTAATAATTTAGAGGCAGGGACCTATGCATTAGGTTTTCTTTGGCTAAACTCAGAAATGCTTAGTTTCACAGGAAAAGTATTGTTTCCATTAAATTTAATGTGACTTCGCAATTACATCAACAGGTATTGAATTAAACCTCAGATCTTAACTTGTAAAATGTATCACACCACAGCTAGAACATATTAATTGTTTCTGTGACACAGTTTCACACCTAATCTGTATGTATTTCTCTATAGATTATGTTAATTTTTCTCATATATAAATAAAATTGAATAACAAGCCATCTGGATGTCAAGAAATACTCTGTTTTATCAAGAATATATAATTTTCATAGCCAGTTTATTCATACCAGTGTGTTTTGTATAGTTTTACTAGAATTGTTGTAGTGGCAAACTGACATTCTAACAGGGAAAGATCACTGAAAATGAGTACTGTGTATTTTTTGTTGCCGAGCTCACAGGTAGGGCTCTCGCGAGATCGAAACCCCCCTATAAGCTACGTAGCAATTAGAAGTATGGCACCTTACTGTAAAGTGCTGAATCATTGTAACTCATTAGTGCGCATGCTTATCAGTAGGCCATAAAAGCTGTGAAGTAGAAACAATAAACGCCATTTGCTGCAACATCGCATCGGTGCAGTATCTCAGCTCTTGGCCCTGGTCGGGCAGGTCGTGAGCTCAGACCTATGCGGGACCAGTTTTTGCAGGCCGAGGTCCGTTGGGTGGCACGCACGGCAACATTTTTATACACAGTAAATAGAAAAAGTATTGAAATAACAATGCTTTTTATATAATCTTATTTCTCTCAGATTAATATAAACTCTTTCTTATGTTTTTTCTCTTACTTCTTTTTTTTTCATTCTACATCTAAAGGAGCAATTAAAGCTCAAACTTTTATTTACCTTCTTTCTTCAGGATATGTATTTATGGAGGGGAAATTATGACTAAAAGAAATAGAAAAATTAGAGACCGTACACATAGGAGAGAGGGAGAAAGATAGAGGAAGGGAAAGGTGGAGGAAGGGAGAAGGAGAATGGGAGAGGAATTGTCTTGGAGACAAAGAAAATGGATATACTTAAGACAGCTACAGTACATGCCATGTGTCTGTTTGGAAAGCGGTAGGGATTTAGGGAATCAGAAAAAGAGAAGGATACTGTAGCTCAGTCAAGTTCAGTGAGCTGTATAATCTACTTAAGTATTTGATTAGAAATTGTATTGTGTTCAGATGCCAAGCAGGCTGCCTTGTGAACATGAAGGAAGGCAATGGGCTCTTAATAAAACTTCCATGTAGTAGCACTCTCATTGTTACATCTTCTTACTTAAAAACATAAAGGGAGCTGTGATAAGTCTAAATGGGTAGAGCATTCTTTGGCTTAAGTGAACTTCATATCTATAAAGTTCTGATATTCTACTCTTCTGCTGGATTTCTGTAGCAACACACAGCAGCACATTCAGAAAAAAAAGTAGTGAAATGCTTTCCTGCAGTATAATTCTTATCTCAACTCTAGTTCTTCTTCAAAGATTATGTTGGCTTTACTGGGGTATGTCATGCTGTTTGCTTCAAAGAGAAGAAAATGTTTAACAGTAAGACAGTCATGCCTACCATCCTGACATAACATATATTCAGTAGATGTACAGAAATACATGCATATCTATACGCACCACATTTGGTCTTCATACGGTTGTACACTCCCTAAGCTTGTTTTGTATCTTATTAGTTATTTATTTTAATACACTCAGGCATTAACTGAGTTCAGTTCAAAGAATGAAACTAAATATCTTTCTCAAATTTTTATCTACCTGTGCTCCTAAAACTATTAGGAATACGTGTTACAAAATATATATCAGTAGAATATTATTTTAATGTAACCTCTATATATCTATTATAAATGAGAGAAAACTGTTTTAATGAATCTTTAAAAGATGATGCTTAAATTCAACAATGCAAATATTAATGAGTTTCACTAAATTATCACAATGTAATAATCTCTACATAGTCTCATATTGTGTCTTTTTGAATATGCATGCCATTACTTAAAATATATTTTTGCTTATTTCGCGCTATAGGGATTGTTGAAAGTTGCAAGTTGCCTGTACACTTCAGTTGAGGATGCCTCATACCTGGAAATGTTCAAGGCCAGGGTGGATGGGACTTTGGGTAACCTGATTTGGTGGAATGTGCCCCAGCTCATGGCAGGGGCCTTGGAACTAGATGATCTTTAAGGTCTTTTCCAACCCAAACCATTCTACAATTCTATGATAAGCATGGTATTCTTTGAAGTTGCACCACATTATTTACCCTCTAAAAATGAGTTGAAAGTCATAGACTAAAGATACTAGTGTTGCTTATCAGTACCTAGCTAATCACTCACTTGTGTTGTCATCACCTTTAGTTATAATGCATTTTGCAGCTAGTAAGAAGACACTGTAATTACTCATGTTCTTCTAAGAACCTTTAGTTTTCCTGTAGTTTATTACAACATGGTCATTTTCTTCTCTGCAAAGAATATTTTATTCCAAAAACATGCAAGGTGTTTGTATCAGTTATATTAGAATGTATTTACATTATCATCTGATTTGCATAGAATTTTACTTTCCATATCTGTATCAGGTAGGCATAGTGAATTAACTGAAAATCCTTGAAATGGTATTCTGAATTTGACACAAATTTATATGGTTCTTTACAGTTTTTAACACATTTTTTTTCACAATTTCTTAAGAAAATGTGAATAGCTCATATTTTGTCACTGGAAAAGTTTATGTTCATTAGTACATTGAAAATAAGTATTTATTTTTACATTTAGGGACAAAAAACAACAAAAACAAACAAACAAACAAAAAGAACATTTAGATGGAAGAGAGTTTCAAAATTATTTTATTATATTTCATGATAAACTTCATAGAGGTTTTTCATCCATTACATTCACTGGAGATTGGTTTTGCTATTGGGGACACACCCTCCCCACCCCCTCCCCCCCAAAAAAAAGAAAGAAACCACACTTTAACAAGGAAAACTGAATTACTTCTTAAATCGTCTCATAAGTCTTAATAAGGATAAGGTGGAGTTACTTTGATTTCTGCTTTACATCTCAGTGAATGTAAAGGAAGCTCCTAGCCTCAGACATCACATTGTTAACTTTTCAGCATATCAGTATTCTACTACATGGATTGACAGAGAGAAGAATAAATTGATTTCATCCAGTATATAATATTTCATTTCATTTCAACTGAACTTTATAATTACAGGAAGCATCTACCAGGGAAGACAGAAGGGATATGTCTCACAGAATTTAGAGTATAAATTCATCTGTCATGCTAAAATAATGTCAGCATAACATTCTAGATCAGCTGTTTGCCTCAGAAAAGATACAATCTACTATCTTCAATGGAACATTCTTCAATATTCATGTTAGGAGAGCAAAACTATTCGCAGAATCATGGTCACCTAGAGATATAAGGAAAAATATAGAAAGGAATAATAATAATAATACAATTGAAACTCTCCAAAAAATCATTGTGGTAAGGAATTAAGAACAAATCAGATAAATAATAATGAATAATACCCTTTCTCCTGCAAATATTTGACCAGAGATTCTTAAGAAAGGACACAATTAAATATGCATCAGGAACAGAATCTGATGCGTAAAAAAATTGGTGAGATCTCTACAGTAGGAAATGTTTCTGTTATATATCAGGTCTGATGTAGAGATAATAAAGGAAATGACTGCTGAGTTATTTCTGAAAGTCACTGATCTAGACGTCAATTATCCTTGAATAGGACTGGAAAGATATTGAATAATGGTACCATTACGTATACATTTCAAGAATAAATAGATAAAGAAATAGAAGTAACACAAGAAGTTTTCATTAATCATTAGGTATTTAATAACAGTTTCCAGATGTCATTCTATTATTGTCTTCTTCTAGAAAAAATGAAGTGAAATGAAATTTAACACAAAGAACAAGGAATAAATGAAAACCATAAGGATAAATCAGTGACTAGATGAAGTCAATGTTATAAAGTAGAGCACAGTAAAAAGCCTTTCAAAATTATGGGCCTTTAAAAAAATATTATTTTTAACAAAAGTAATTGAAATAAAGCATTGTGGGTTTTGTATTTGTTTTATCTGTTTGATTGTCTGTTTTAGTAGATGCTGCCAGTAACACTAGCAATAGTTGCTATTATCATCATGGTGAGTGTCGATACAGAGAGGTCAGATTACACAGTAGACACCAGGCAGGAAAGGAGGACAAACACTGGACAAGCACAGCAAGATAATGCAACTTACTCCATATTTTCTCATAAGTAGACAAACAAATTTGTAATCTGCAGCAAAAGATGAAGTGAAGCAGTATCTACTAAAATCATCCATTGTATATTTTGTATAGGTAGTGTAGTCAAAGATACTAACAGGGATAAGATTTTTAACAATTATCAGAGTTCCAAAGAAGTAAAGAATTATTGATGAACTTTCACAGATATCATAGCAGAATATTTTATCCTTTAGTTGGTCACCGGGGACTTAGTTTCATATACGCTATGCTCCTTGTGAGATATAATAGGTCAAATTCCGCCATGGGAGTGGGATTCAGATTGCATGACTGTAGCTACCAAGTGTAAGCTAATGAATCTGATCTCTTTGCACTATATCTAGGACAGTTTAACATAGGCTCCTGTGGTGGTTTCTTCTTGACGAGTAACTAAACTTCAACACAATCACTTTCTTGCTCCCCGTCCTCAAAGGAAGAGGGGAAGTAAATACGAAAAAGGCCTCCAGGGCTGAGATAAGGACAGGAAAATCACACCAATCAATGTCATTGGCAAAACAGACTCATCATAGGGATATAAATATAATTTACTGCCTATTATTATCAAATTAGAGTAGTGAGAAATGAAAAGCAAAGTAAAAACAGTTTCCTCCTGGTCCATCCTCTTCTACCTCTTTCCCCTGAATGGCACAGGGGAATGGGGCATGCAATTTGCAGACAGGCTGTATTGTTTCTCCTCTGCCCCTCCTCCGTGAACACTTTCTTCTTCTTAAGCATAGGACATCATCCTTCTTTGAGCTGATCCTGTGTGGCCTTCCCACAGACTGTAGTTCTTTATGAAATCTTTCAGAATCTGTCTGTACTACAGGGAATGTGTCTGTACTACAGGGCCCACTCTTCAGGCATTGCTCACCCAGCCCTCCCACAGCACTGCAGGCTTCTCTCCATGGGCTGCAGTGCCTGCCTGGGGCTGTTCCTGTGGGGGCCCTCTGCGGGCTGTGGCTTCTTCAGACCTCATCTACTGCTGTACTGTGGGCACCTCCATGGGTTCACAAGGTGCCCATGGGCTGCAGGGGGACAGCTTGCTCCTCCATGGGCCTCTCCTGGGCTGCAGGGAACTTCTGCACTGCTCCAGGAGCACCCCCTGCCCTCCATCTGCACTGGCTTTTAGGTCTGCTGTACTGTTTCTCTTACACGTTCTCATTCCTCTCTCCAAGCTGCTGTTGTGCAGCAGTATTTCCCCTTAGTTATATCTGCCCTCCCTGAGGCACACACAGGCAATGCCCATTAGCTCAGCTCTGGCCTGTGGCAGGTTCCTTTAGGAACTGTCTGGAACAGACTGTTATCTGACACTGGGCAGCTTCTGGACCTTCTCAGGATGCCACAGCTGCAGCACCCCTTCTAGCAAAACCTTGCCACATAAACCTGGTACACCTTCTGAAATGTATATAATCTGGATAAATAGTAGGAATAGCATGGATATTCAGCTTTGAGTTACATATTTTTAAGTTGGAAGACCTCTGCACCTGAAAACTGAAGTTTTATTTTAATTTAACTGAGTTCAGTATGTGACTGAGTCAAATTGTCTATGATGTATAAGACAGAGTAGACAATCAAGTCACGGTCTGTCTTCTGTCAACAGCTGTTGAATTAATACTGAGTATAAGAAAAATATAATCAAAATGCTAATTATGAGTGTAAAGGGACAAAAAAGAAGTTAATCATGACACACCATAAATTAAAAGGCATAGCATAAAACCTTAAATAGAACCATCCTGTTAATAGCTGTCTTCTGAAATGTGATATGGAAAGCAACACTGAATCTTATAAATATAGAATAAGAGATTCTTATCTTCAAGAAAGTAGTAGTCATAAAACATTTTAGAAACTCAAAGATGAAATACAGAGAAACTGAAGTGACAGGAGATTAAATCAGACACTGTCTCCTATTTGTTTTTCTTTTCCAGACACTAAGAATTTGTGTAGATTTGTGCTTTGTTGTTGTTCTTTTTGTTTTGTTTTGTTTTGTTTTTTAAGAGGAACACAAACACACACACACAAATGAGATTAGGGAATAGTTTAACTGATAGAAAAGCAAAGAAACAATAATGAAAGTGTCAAGCTTTGCTCTGTGTTGTCATCATACCAACACAAATCCCCAGATCAGCATGATATCTGATAACATGTATCTGGCCTGCCTTTCCTCTTCAAGGTGAGAAATTCTGAAGGACATCTGCAGTGAGGCTGAGAATTATCTCAAAGCTACAGTAATCCAGGGAAAATTCACAAAGGGAATTTAAAAATTATAAAGAAAAGAGCAAATGATCATCACAGGAGAAATTTTATACACGGGAAAATTAAAGAGATATTCTGTATTTATGTGCTTAGAGAAATGAGAATGAAAATCAGGAAAAGTGTCCTTTAATTTGTGAGGCTATGGAAAAATACTCCCTACAGATGGACTAGTTTTTTGTTTGTTTGTTTGTTTGTTTTGTTTTTTTATGTAAAGAATCTTAAGCTTTGGGGACCCTGAGTAACTTCTGTATGGGACAATTGCTCTGGAACTTATTCTAAACGTCCTGGGAGTTCAAAAAAATAAAAAAGCATTGCAAAGGATTATTAAATAGAAAGTTAATGTTCTAGCTACTCTTGTTTCAGGGATGAAGCAAAGTTTTGGGTGTCTCTGACGTACAACCAATTGAAACAGGACATTAGGAACTTCAGGTAGGTCTAGACAACACTTTATAGCAGACTTAGTTTAATTTAAGAGTTATTGTGGACAATTCAGTGATTAAAACTGCTAGCACCATACAAAAATCTGCAAGGAATTAGGTGAAATACATTTCTTTCACATGATTAAAAAAAATAACTTATAGATTGGTATAGCATGAAATAAAGTGAAAACATGTACAATCGGAGAAGAGAGGTGGTAGAACAAAAGGAGTTCAAAGACAGGTTGGAAGCAACCTGAGTAGGAACACCAATATTTCTCTTAAAAATAAATAAATATTAAAGTAGGTAATAGTAAGATATCTATTGGAATCAGTAGTTATAATCATCCAAATTCCTTTCTACCATGTTTATTCAATGCACAAGAATCTACAGGTAAGGTTGATGTTGAAATCTGAGTTCAGAGAAATCATTGAGCCTGAAATTTTCTGAGAGGGCAGCATGTAGAAGCCTCTATGTAAATTTTGGAGAATATTGATAATCATCCACTTTTTGGCAGCCAGTCAATCTGTACTAGCATGTTGAAAGATGAGTGATGAGCTTGTAGAACAGGCAGCAGGGACTGAAGATTTATGGTAAGCAAAAGGAGAAAAGTCCAGCTGAGCTCTGTGAAAAACCTTTCCCTGTGATACCGGAATGGTGGGAGAGAAACAAAATAATAGCTTTTTATTCCTAGGGGTTCTGCATAATACTTTGAATTGAAGAAGTGTGCAGGGAAGTGAGTACAGAAACTTTTACCTCTGAGAAAGAAATCAGTGTGCAATTTCATAGATGTTTCTGTGCGATTTCTGCCCCTGGGGTTTTCAAAGAACAGATTTTTGGAAAGAAAGAAAGATCTCACTGATCTTGAAAACCATCCTATAAATCTCTGTTGTTAAGAAACTCAGATAAAAATACAAAAGCCTAGTGTTACTGGCTAGGTTTGTTTCTCATCACTGTCTGTTACTGCCTCCCTTATCATTTGTCATTCAGGTTTGTGACTCTGTGTGTTCTTGTGTATTGCATTTATCCTTTCTCACTGCCTCTGCACTGAAATTGTCCTTGATGAGACAACCTTAAAGATCTCTCCTTCTACATATCCTCACATATATCTTTCACCACATCCTTCTGATGCCTTCTTTATGGTCAAGCCCTGTATCTTCTAAATACCACTTAGTATTCTACATAGCAGAATACTCAGTAATCTGCATATTTGCCAGTCCCAGTCAGTCTCATGAAATAGGCTTGTGTGTCAGAAACTGTATGTACGTGATGAGCAAAATTTTGACTGCTTTGTTCTCCCAGATTATTTCCCTTCCCCAGTTAGTTTCAGCGTCTTGGCCTAAATACTGTAAGCTCTTTCAGTCTGTTTTGCTTCAGTGTACTCCATCCCAGGATTCTTCATTCTGTTTGTGTCTTGGCCTTTTAACTTGTGTCCTTAATTTCACTCTATTTCCTTTGCAAGCCACCTGACTGGAATGGAAATTCAAAACAAATAAAACAAGATAAAAAATGAAGTAAACAGGAAAAAAAGCAAAGCAAAACAGAACAAACAACAAAAGAGAAAATAAAAAGGTCAAATCTGTGTCTTCATAGTCTCTGAGTTATACACACCTTCTATAAAATCGAAAATTGATGTCATCTCTGTCTATTAATTGGTTATTATTTATTTCATCATTGGCTGCTGCTCTAACTAAAAATGTAAATAACCATAAGATAGTATGTTTGGTCTGACATGTTAATCAAGCTTTCTCATAGTTATATTTCCACTCAAAACACTGACTGAAGAAAGTTTAATTCATCCTTGTCAAAATATAGCAGAAAAAAAAAAGGATACATATCAACGCAGTTAAAAGGTTGGGGTTGTCTGCTGGATTTATGGCTATATTCCTGTTAATGTTGATTTAAGAGATCCATGAGCATTTACATTACATCAGTATGAAACTGATGAATGAACTCTGCCTTCAGTTATTTACAGTCAAAATATTTGTTGATTTTTCAATCACAAAAGCTTGTTTCATTCCCATGACTTTGAAATATGATATCTTCTAATTTTATAATTATATTTTGTAGATTTAATTATGCATTGCATTTTGAATGTTCTTGTTAGCCCAAAAGAATGAAGGGAATATTATAAATAATATTATTTACATACACATTTAATATATAAATATATAATACAGTGTATCATGTGACACGTAATGATCAAATATGATCAATCTTACCATGTTTTTTCTTTCACATGTTTTTTAATTGTGAGTGATTTTGAAAAATAACAGATTGTAGCACCTTTTTAGGAAAAAAAAAGAAAAATCATGATGATACTTTGATTTACTTTGTTGATTACAAATATCAAATTCTGAATTTAATTAATTATGGTTGCAAATGAAATGTGAATATTTTATTTTAGTATTTTGTTGCTTACTTGTTTTAAAAAATGTTATTGCAAAAAAAAATACAAACATAAATATTTACATTTAGACGATTATATAATAGAACAGTAATATCATTCCTGTTGAAAATGATATTGTCCTTAAGATACCACCAAAATCAGGCACGTCCAACCTACAGCCTGGAATATGGCCACCTGCTACCCACTGCTATCATGGTGGTGGCTATTCCCTGCTTAGCAACCCAGCCTGGACCTGGGCATGCATCCATCCCTCAGGAGCAACCAAAACACTGGTGTGCAATTGACACTGTTTGGGCAGAAACCGGTGCAAGTGAAGGGCACAGTACAGTGTTGAACTCAAGTTAAAAAAATAATTGTATGCATTTTAATACTTTGATCAGTGAAAAATATGCAGTCTTGCTTACAGTTTTGATAAGGGAATTTAGAACAAGTTTCAATTTTTCTGAAAAATTCTTTCTTTTTTTTTCACATAGTTACAAATCCATTT
The DNA here is from genome assembly GCA_013399175.1 of Odontophorus gujanensis. Taxonomy (NCBI): domain Eukaryota; kingdom Metazoa; phylum Chordata; class Aves; order Galliformes; family Odontophoridae; genus Odontophorus; species Odontophorus gujanensis. The sequence continues at coordinate 76,541 of VXAB01002885.1, forward strand.
TCAGTTGGCATAAATACATAACCTGTGAATTTTCAAATGGAACATGGAGAATTAGAATCAGATATTCAACTCAAAAAAATTGATCATTTATCTTTGCTTGACTTCTATAAGACCTATCATATCAACGAAAAATGTCCCATGCTTCACAATCATGGTTCATTCATATCATTGCTTTTGAGCAGCATGTACATTTGTGAGCAACTTTTTTCAAGGATGGTGCACCTGAAAATATAATCAAAAATCACTGATGAACTGCTTGAGAAGAAATAATTGCAGACATTTTAATCAAACCACATTTGTGCATTAGTTTCACAAAAACGCAGTCAAATATCCCACTAGTTTTATGTTTTTGTTGCTCTTTTTAATGTTTTAATACAAATATTTTAAAAAATAAAATGTTTTGATACTTCTACACAGTAACTATGTTATATATTTTATCTTCACCCAATGTGTCCCAGTCAAGCCAAAAGATTGTTACAGCTATGACACAGGCCAACCTCATGCATATTTCTGAATTCAGAACAAGTTGTACAGAGTGTTGTCCAGTTCAGTTTTGAAAACTTTATCGTTCAACTCTGACTTCAGTGATCCATAACATTCACTCCAAATGGAGCATACCAATCATATATTCCCACCACTGTGCACAACAAGGATCAAAAGACACATACATACGCAGATGATTCACTGCTACCTTTTGTCGAGTTTTAAAAGATAGCTCCAGTGAGCTAAGGAGCAACGTAGGACATATGCAATATTCCATTCTGTAATTAATGTGGGTGCCTAATTAATATACATCTAAAGAAAAGTTAAAACGTTGCTCAAATGTCTCTTGCACACTGACAGGCACAGGGGCATCAAACACTACTCCAGGAAGCCTGTTACAGTGTTTGACCGCATTCACAGTAAAAAAATAATTCCCAATATCCAGTCCAGTGTGAGCCTCCCCTGGCACAGCTTTATGCTATTCCTGCACATCTTCATTTCTAAAGAAGAAACTAGCACCTCCCTTTCCAGTTCCCCTCAGTAAGCTGCAGAGAGCATTGAAGTGTCCTCAGCCAATCCACAAAGGATGTGTTTTCCAGTCTTTTTACTAGATTTGTTGGCCTCAGATATATCTAAATGTCTGAAAATCTTTTTTATATTGTGGAGCCCACAATTGTACAGTATTCAAGGTGAGATTGCACCAGTACTAAATATAGTGGGAGAAACACTTCTTTCGATTGGATGGCTATATTCTGTTTTGTTCAGTCCAAACATAATGTGACTTCTTGGCTGCCAGGTCATGCTGCTGTCTCATGTTGACCCTGCTGAAAACCAGTGCTCACAGTTTCCTTGCTGAACTGCTTTCTAGACACTTGCCTCCCAATCTGTGGAGGAAATATGTTACCTGTGACTAACATTACTTCAACATTTTTCTCTGTTGAACTTCATGGTGTTGATGATTACCCAATGCTTTAATGTATCCTGATACCTCTGCAAGGGCTCTAGTCCTCCTAGGGGGTCAACTACACCTCCTGGTTCAGTATAATTAGTAAACTTTTTGAAGATGCACTCCGCTGCTGCATCCAGATCACTAACAAGAATTCTAGTGCCAAAATTAGCCCTAGAATCAAACCTTTGGAGAACACCACCAGTGATCAGCTGCCAGCCAGATGTAGCCCCATTCTTACTAAAAAGATTATATCCGCCACCTTCCCCTAATCATAAGGTGACCTTATCATACAGAAGGAGATCAGACTACTAAGGCAGGATTTTCCCTTGATGAACTCATTTTTACTACATCTAGCACTAACTTTGTTCTTGAATAGGCTTTATAGACCCCATAATAATCTTCTCCATAACTTTTCCAGGCACTGAGGTTAAACTAACAGGTCTGTAATTTCCTGTATCTTCTTTCATACCCTTAAGGTAGATCTGTTTAATATTGACTAGCTTCCAGTCAACAGGGACCAGACTCCCATGACCTTTGGTAAATTCTTGAGAGGGGTCCAGTTATAACATCTGCTAACTCTCTCAGTACTCTGGAGTGAATTCTGTAAGGCCTCATGGATTTATGAATGTTGAACTGATAAACTGTTCCTTTACAATTTTGGTGACCACACATAAGTGGATTGTATACATCTATACTGTTAAATAAAGCGTAGTGATTGAGAGATCTCAGCTACTGTGTTCCTGACAATTAACCTTGATTGCTTGCTAGACTGCATCCTGTCTCTTGATTGCTCATGAATAATTATTTTTTTCAGCCTTTTAACATAAAAAGGAAGTCTGACGGTGTCACTCAGTGTCCTCAGGGACTAGCAGCTTGTTATCTGTTTTTTATTTTCTATTATTTAAAGAGTTTAGTAGTAATTTCACACAAACATGTTTCTACAGAATCATCTCTCTGTTGGATATGTATGTGGCACACATACAAAATAACGTGAACTCAAATCAGGTAATGTGTATAATATCAGACATATGGATATAATACTGTTATTACAAATGCATATGAGTCTCGTATATCTCATACAGAAATTAAGGAAAACAATTCAGAAATTTGCCTGTGAGTATGGAAGATTGAAAAAAAAAGTAATTTTTATTTTTTCTTTACAGAATTTCATACTGTTTGACTATGTTCATAATTCAGTGCAACTACATACAATTAAATTAAAATTAAATTGAAGCTAAAAAGTGCACAAATTTTAATGCAGAAATCTACATTTCTGATGCATTTCATTTAATATGCACAGTGAAGTATAGCTAAATAGGTATTATTTGCTTACTCTTGTTTTATATTAATTTTATTGTATTGAAAACACAAGCATAAATAGGCAAATCACAATTAAGCTAGTATTTCATTTGCTGGTCTAATGACAGCTCCCTAAAGAAAGATTTCTTGAAAGACAGTAATTGCTCACGCTTGAAATTGTTCCAACGAGTATCAAAAAGGTAGTTAATGTATTCAAGGACATGCTTGAGCTCTTCACTGATGATTTGTAATGCCTTCACGTCTTGATACCTGAATATTATTTGTAGAGTAAATTACTCATAGGTGTAATATCAAAATGTAATATAAAACAGTATCAAAATAATCACTGCCTATATCTACAGCTTTATGAAAAATGGTTGCTGTTAGAAGTGTTTTGGTTGTTTTTTTTTGTGGTATTGTCAAGCAAGCTTTTTTTGTGTGTGTGTGTGTGTATACATTTAGTAATGCGTGATGTCTTCTGGCTTATGTAAGGCACAAGATAATCTAATGATTACAGTAATAATAACAAAGAACTGTTTTTCAGATTTATATAATCACATATACTGAAATCGTTTCTCATTTTTTTCTCATCAGCATGAAATGAAGGTATAACTCATGCAGATAGTTTTGCAGATATGAATCAAAATGAAGTTTATATAATAACTGAAATTATGTTAAAATATATTTATTTTTTAACAAAGTTCAGTCTAACTGTAAGTATATGGTTAGTATTTGAAGTTATAGATTGATGAAGTTTTGTAAAGTTATTACAGCTCAATCTTACAAAAAAGAAAAAAAAAATGCTGAAAAGCCATTGAAGCAGTACAACTCAGAACAGACAACTTATTTGTTTGATTTAATACTGAATCAGTATAACTAGAAAGATTCTCAGGGATGCTTCAGATGATCTTTTTCATGTACAAATGTGACAACAATTCTTCAGAATCAGTAGGTTTGATATCATTTGCTCAAGGAAAACTTCATTATAAAAATGTGTTTTGTATTAAATATTGTAATTATTGTTTAGATTTTTGAAAAAAACATAATTCAAATATGTAAAAATACTTTAATGTATATACACAGCAACAGAATAACTGACTACACAAATTGAAGCTCTCATTCACGAAGTACACTGCTTAAGTTTAAACACTACACATTTCGAATGTAAAAACTAAATGCTTGTTAAATTAGCATTTAAATGCACTAAGCTAAATTTATCATCTGAAAAATCCTATGTATTGTGCACGTACATGTGCAAAATATTCTAAATTTTGATGATTGGAGAGCTAGAGCACCTCCCTTATGAGGGCAGGCTGAACAAGCTGGGACTCTTCACGAAGAAGAGAAGGCTCTGAGGAGACCTTATTGTGGCCTTAAAGTACCTGTAGGAGGCCTATAGGAAAGCTGGGGAGAGACCTTTTTTGCATATGGTGACAAAGGGAAATGATTTTAGACTGAAGAGGGTAGATTTAGACTAGATATTAGGAATAAATTCTTTACTGTGAGGGTGGTGAGACACTGGAACAGGTTGCCCAGTGATGTTTTGGATGCCTCCTCTCTGGAATCATTCAAAGCCAGGTGGAATGGACTTTGAGCAATCTGGTCTAGAGGAAGGCATCTCCTTCTATAGCAAGGGAGTTGGAACTAGATAATCTTTAAGGTCCCTTCCAACCCAAACCATATTATGATTTCCTGATATTATGTTCATATAGATGGAGAAAGTTAAGTGTTTATAGGATATTCTTCAATCTTTCTGCAGTGAAAAAAAATACAATGAATTTATCAATTAATATATCAATACAAAGACTAATTCTCATTTATTTTTATTTTTATTTCTATTTTCATTTTTATTTTTGTCTTTATTTTTTTTATTTTTTTTTGCTGGTAGAAGAATCAAACTCCTGATCTGAAGGACTTCTTTGAAGAACAGCTGTTTACCACACACAGTAAATATGCTTTTTTAACCATTCTAAAGTGTTTAATTTTTGAGTCTCCTAGAGAAGTAGACAACTACTTAGAAAGCCCGGGCTATAGATTTATGGACCTGTACACCACAGTGTTTGAGGGTGCAAAGAAGAGTTTCCATTTTAGCTGATCAGCTAAGTGATTTTAGATAACAATACAGTGAACATGAGAAACAAAATCAAATCTAAATATGCAAAATCAGGAGTACGTGTCAGACATGATTAAGAAAAGATCACAGAGGTGCCAGAGAAGCATTTATTTTGAAAGCAAAAGAAAAATGAATGCAAGACAGTAACTACCAAAAGTGCATGATCTATGCTTTTTAAAGCATCTGTTAGTACTAGACTAGAGTAGCATTGCTGACATCTTCCATTATTAATCAACATGCAGCTCACAAAATGTTTCTGTTCTTGTTCATAAATATTGAGGGGTTTTTTATTATCATTATTTTATTTATTTATTTTTAATATGAAACAGTGTTATACTTTGTTATCTGTAGGAAAACATTTCTCTAGGGGGTTATATATGGTATGGATGTATTTATCCAAAAGGGAAGGATGATCCGCTTAGCTGCTAATATAACTGTCAGAAAGTTTTTCTCATACAGCATTAAATCCTTTAATGACAAATATCTCTGGAACCTGCTGTCTCAACTTTAAGATGAAGTGTCTGATGCAATATTAAATTTATTCAGTCAAAAACTCCCATTTTCATCTTTACACTAAAGGACAAAAATTCTTTTACTGAAGAATGAGAGTAAATAAGACTTTTTTTTTTCTTTTTACTAAGGAACTGTAAGTAATATTTCATCAAGCCACTAGTGAATTAAGTCTTACAACTGTTTTTATAAGAACTGTCATTTATTAGTGAGTGGCAGAAAACAATTATAAATGAAAATACTAANAAGACTTTTTTTTTTCTTTTTACTAAGGAACTGTAAGTAATATTTCATCAAGCCACTAGTGAATTAAGTCTTACAACTGTTTTTATAAGAACTGTCATTTATTAGTGAGTGGCAGAAAACAATTATAAATGAAAATACTAACTGTCACAAAAAAATATCATTCTAGAAAACCTGTTATTTTAGTATATTCCAAACTCTAAAATCAACATTCAATATTAATAACTGAATTTCTATAAAGCAATCCAGACTTAGGTCTTTATTTATTGTTTTCAGTTAGCTTAGTTTCACTGGTTGTAAGCAAGCTATTACAGGGAATGATAAAACTGCTCACAAGTTCCAAGAATATCCTTTTTTTTTACGGCTCATCTCTGCAGTGTATGTGCTTCCTACCCATCTCACCTTCAGCATTGGAATAAGGCCTTTGGTTTTGGACATTCTCTCTGTCATTTTATTTGATTTACTGGATTCAATTCAAATTATACTGTGATGTCTTGCATTATAATATCATATTTAGTAAATTAGTTTTTCCCCGCAGGTCGTTTTTAGGCCCTTTTCTGTTTTGTTCATTCCCGCTTTCCCAGGGTATCAGTCCATGGGTACCAACTCCCACATTTGTCACAGAACCAGGCTGAATTA
>VXAB01002885.1:82866-114659 GCA_013399175.1 Odontophorus gujanensis
TTTTTTTGGTCAGAGGTAAGATTTCTTGAAATAAAAATAAAACAATGGGGATAATCTGCAAGCTTATTTCAAACACATTTGAAACTGTAATCATGAAACTGCAATTAAAGTATTTACTCCATTTACACAGTATGCAAGCCTAGAGAATTGTGGTTGTGTTGATCTAGATTTTACAACACATTACAAGTTTATCTTGATGAATGTAAAATTTCCCTTCTGTTAGAACATTTCTGAATATTGTTATGTAGGTCACTCTGAATGTAATGCTTCCCATTTATTTCAATTGAGAACAAGTACAAAGAGAATAATAACACTATTTGATATAGTAAGTTCTCAGATATAAAACACTATGTTTCAACATATGCACCACCATTAGCTATGCATTTTCATCAGCAATGAACAAGATCCCATGTGCTACATTCATAAAAATCTGCTTGGCCTTCCAGAGCATGGCTGGTCTTTCACATTCCTGTCAGAACTGCTAAAGTGCAACACCTCCCTCTTCACAGTGCTCATGTCCACTGTCTGGTCTCCACAAATGTTCAGCAAGAGTAAATGAATGTCAGTGGGTGTAACTTTTTCTGCATGGAGGAATACAGTGCGCATCCCTTTCTTTATGTGTATTTAGATGTCAGCTGCCGATTTGTCAGACTGCTGCAATACTGATGGATCCTAATATTTACAGATTAAGCACTGCTAAAAATCATGTTTACAGTGCACAAAAGCATGAGGTAACATTATTCACTAAAAAGTGATTAATATTTTATTGTAAAATATTATAAGTATCTTTCAACAATAGACTTTTAAATATAATAATATTTATTACACAGGTTTTGCCCTTCTTATGCTGTTCCACATAGCATTATTAAAAGTACAAATATCTCTACTTTCTCATGCTTGAGCAAACATTGATATATCCATTTTTCTACTTTTTTAGGTTTAAAAAATAAGTTCTCAGTTTTCATGACATATGTATCACCTGTGTTTTGTCCTACTTGAAGCCTTCACAGTTTGGAAATTAACTTGTTCTTCATAATTACATCAGAGAATTGTCATGTAAGAACTTCAGCATTCAACTGCAGCTCAAGTAGTGATTAATGGTCTGTTGATTTTTTGTGAATAGTAAGAAATAAACTTGTTGTCTGTATCAAAAATAATTTTAGCACTGAGCTCCAGTTTCACAGGAAGTACTTTTGATCAGTCTAAAATTCTACACCTAGCCTACAAAATTGTGTCTGATTGCGCATTGAAGCTGTTTACCACTCTGTTCTTTCACAGCACTATTTTATCAGATTCATAGCTATTCATAAATATAATCTTTCTATAAAGCTCCAAAGAAGCTACTGAGAATTTTCACTACTTGTATTCTGTTTCTTTTTCTTTCTGGGATCTTCTAGCTGATTAAAATGGTGTTGTGTTTATGAATCAAGAAAGACAATTCCAGGTAAAATATTTCTACTTCATTTTTCCTTACGCTTTGACTTTGGATGAAAGATAAATTCTGCTATATATAATATGTCTTGCAGAAACAAACCTTCAATTATTTTCCCTTTTTTTTTTCATATTGATAATATAAAAATTCTTAAAATATGTCAAAAATCTCTGAGCCATGTAGGTCTTCCATATTTCTACCTCTTAAAGGCTTTCTGAAAACAAACAAAAGCAAAACAACAACAAGAACAATAACAAACCCACCCTCTTTTATTAATTATACTCTTATTTCATTACTTCAAAGAGATTAAAATGATTTTGTGTATATTTTAATAACACAGTTAGCTTTGATAGAAGATACTTCCTCTTCTGTACTTTCAAACAGCTAGTTTTAGTATTAAAGACAGAAATGTAAATAATAGAACATAGAATCTAAATAGAGGCCTATGCATATACATATGTATGTGTGCTTACTGCATATGATTTTTCTGCGCAAGTGAAATAGACACACTTGTACTTCTCTGTCTAATCACTCATATGTGAATACATGCAAACATTAGTATATATCCCACATTTAAAGAACTTATCTATGGAAGTCCTATAATAACATAGGTCCATAAACTATGCTGTCAGAGAAGAGAGAATCTCCACAAGTCAAATATTGAATGTATTTTCTTTCCACTAATTTTATATGGAGTTTATGCCAACCATACTCATATTCTAAGAGTCTTATTTTGATACTTAAACAGATAAAATTGTAGTAAGGAAGATGGACCAAGGCTAAAAAACAAGTTAAAAGAGCTGTCTTTGCCACATAAACTTTCCTGTGAGGGCTTATTTCTGTATTGTAAGCAGACGCTTTACTACTTCTCTCTGTTTTCCCATCCTTCCCTTTTCTATATACTTTGAATAAAAATTTTATCAGTGAAGTCTGAACAATTTGGGAATTTCAAGTTTATACTACAGCAAAGTTTAAAGGGTTTAGAAAAAGCTTTTGATGGGTATCATTCTTGTATAATTTTGACATTCTACAGATTCCCATATAAAGCTGTCAAAACATCCAATTATTGGCAATCAACATTGTGTAATAAACAAAAGCAAACAGTAGAGAAGTTGACCATGATATGAAAGAGGTTATGGTTCTTATACTAACCATACTAATGAGAAAATCGATGAAAAAAAACCAAACCAAACCAAACAAACAAACAAATAACAGAACTGGTATATATGACTGAGGACAAATATGATAAGCATTTTATTACCTAGATTTGGCCAGGATAATGCAAACAGATATAAATTACATCTTTCTTCTCTGCTTAGGCCCCCTGTAATCAGGAAATATTTACTCATAGAAAAAGAAGTTCATCCATGAACCAGCATCATCTTACAGAGGTTTCTGATGAAAAACATTAAACATCATATAAGACTACCGAAGAGATCTGATACTAGTAGTCTGCTTAGGGTGTAAGTTCAATAAACATACCCTGTAAGAGTCTTATCTGTAATAGCTTGTTCCTTCACTTTTGTTTGTTTTGGATTCTGAAAGATTTCTTAATAAAAAGAAGATATGAAAGTTGATCGAGGATAAGCATTCAATAGAAGTTTTTCAAAAGCAGTTGATTTGTGTGAGTCTGTTTCCATGTAAGGAACATTAGGCAAGCTTGAACTATTTTGAGAATGTCGTATGTAGCTTTGTCAGGATCACAGAATCATAGGATCATAAGGTTGAAAAAGACCTGTAAGATCATCTTGTTCAATTGTCAACCTACCACCACCATGCCCACTATACCGTGTCCATATGTGCCAATTCTACCTTTTTCAAGGATGGTGACTCTATCTCTTCCCTGGGCATTATGTTCCAATACATTGCCACACTTCCTGAGAATAATTTTTTCCTAATATCCAACTTGAACCTTCCCTGGTGCAACCTGAGGCTTTTACCTCTCATCCTACCTGTGAGATGAGGCTAATCGTCACCTTGCCACAATCATTCCAGTAGTTGAAGAGAGTGATAAGGTTTCCTCTAAGCCTCCTCCAGAAGAATGCAGAATCTCAGTTCCCTCAGCCACTCCTCAGAAAATCTGTGTTCCTGACCCTTCACCAGCTTTATTGCCCTTCACTGGACCTGCTCCAGGTCCTCAATGTCTTTCTTGTATTGAGGGGCTCAAAACTGAACACAGTACGCAATATACAGCCTCACTAGTGGTGAGCACAAGGGGATGATTACCTCCCTGCTCCTGCTGACTAAAATATTTCTGATTTAATCCAGGATGTTGTTGGCCTTCTTGGCCACCTGGGCTTACTGCTGGATCATGTCCAGCCAGATGTTGACAAATATTCCCGGATCCTTCTTCTCTGCACAATTTCCAAACACTCTGTCCCAAGCCTGTAGTGTCATATAGAGTTGTTGTGACAAAAGTGGAAGATCTGGCACTTGGTCTCATTGAAACTTGTAGAATTGGCCCCAGTTCATTGTTGCAGCCTATCCAGATCCCTCTATACTGTATCTACAACCTTTTCCTCATTGAGTAGGTGAGACACCAGGCCATGGAGATGAGGTTTTTCAAGAAGAAGCCATGTAGCCTAGGCCTGATCCCCTGGTTGTCCTGCACATGTCAAGATTATCTGCTCTATGAGTTTCAACAATACCAGAGTCAGGCTGACTGGCCTTTAGTTCCCTGAATCCTATTTATGACCTTTCTTGTAGATGAGCTTCATATTGGCAAGCAACATGGTTGACTAGAACTGCTGATAAATGATTGAAATTGACTTGGCAATCACTTCCACCACCTCTCAGTACTTTCAGGTGGATCCCATCTGGCCCCATGTACTTGTAACAGTCCAGGTTGAGTAGTAAGTCATCTACTATTTCCTCCTGAGTTGTAGGGGATTTCTTTTGTTCCCAATTCCTGCCTTACAGCTCAGGGGGATGAATATTCTGTATACAACTAATCTGACTATTAAAGACAGAAGTATGAAAGATACTGAGGATCTCAGTCATTTCCTCATCCTAGGTGGTAATGTTCACATCCTCATCCAATATAGAATGGAAATTCTCCTTGTCTTTCCTCTTACACTTAATACATTTGTAAAAACATTTTTGTTATCTTTAACAATGGTGGCCATATGAAGCTCTTGCTGGGTTTTTACCTTTCTCTCTGAATAGCCTAGCAGCATCCCTGTACTCTTACCAAGTTGTCTGTCCCTTCTGCCAAAGATAATAAACTATTTTTTTTTCCCAAAATCCCAGCAAAAGTTCCCTGTTCATCCAGGTCAGTCTTCTTCCCTGCCAGCTGTTCTTACAGCACAGGGGGATAGTCTATTCCTGCAGAATATTCCTTATATTTCCTTCTTGAAGCATGTCCAGACTTATTGGACTCCTTTGCTTTAAGAACTGACTTCCAAGGCATTCTCCCAACCAACTGTCTTGCAATGCCCTAGACAGCTTCATACCACCACATCTCTCACCAGTCCTTCTCCTTTTTCAAAGAGCAGGCCTACAAAGGCATTTCTGATGGTAGGGACTCTTACCAGCTGTTTTAGGAAATTTTTTTCCAGACATCAGAAACCTCCTAGATTGCTTCCTCTCTGCTGTACTTTATTTTCAGAAAACATCTGGTGAGAACAAGGGCTGGCCATTATATGACTTCTTCCAGCTGCTCATAGAGTGCTTCATCTGTTTCTTCATCTTGTGTCATGGTTTGATGATTTTTTGTCATCAATATTTCACATCATAACATCATGTAGTGCACTGGGAGTTAAAGAATTAATGCTCCAGTTCTGTGGATTGTTGATAGTTCTGAATAAACCTGTTTCAGAAGAGAAGAAGAACTACATAGCCCAGAGGAATTCTCGTTACTTCATGTTTTTCAATTTTATTCTCATAGGGAAAGCTAAAACTGTTGGCAAGTCATGAGATCCCTCTTTTTCCCTTTTGGATCATCCCAGCAGTGTGTGAGCTCCCTAGCCTTCTCGCCTTCAGTGTTAGAGCAATGTGTTAGGTTTTCAGACACTCTCTCTCATTTTATTTGATTTGTTATCTTCAAGGCCGACTATATTGTATCATACTGTGTTATTTTGTATTCCAATATCTTATTTAGTAAATTAGCTTTCCTCCTCAGATTGTTGCTGCTGTTTTGTTTTTAGGCCCATCTCCCTCCCTTTTCCCCTTTTCATTTTACTGGGGCATGAGACAATATGTCCCCCTTTCCAATTACTTGTGGAACTGGGCTGAACCAACCCATAAGCCATTGACATATTTTGGTGAAGAATGTGGGCAAAAGCCACCTTGGCTAGGTAGAGACGGACTTTTAGAGTGAATCTTTCTCTGCTCTCAGACAACCTCATTAGAAAGCTTATCGGTAATGCATGACCGTGGATGAGGAACAATATGAAACAAAATAAAGACTCAAAAAAAGGCAATTCAGAATATAACTAAATCAATATTTAAAAAGAGTATCACAAATAACATCCATATTTATTATTATATGAACACAAATAAGATGAATATGAATGTGAAAAATCTACTGGGAATTTAATTCATAAGTCTTTCCCTGTTTTTCTAATGCAGGTAGATTTTTTTTCAGAAAGATTTCTAGGTAAGCAGAATCCTCTGAATTTATACATAGCAACATCATTATTTGCAGAATAAAGCAATGGGTATTATACCTGTAGAAGAATTTTATGTTAATTAAGCTCCATTTGGGATTACATAGATGCCGAACTCTTCATCTGGTTAGCAGGCATCTTTTGCCTACAAATAGTAAATTAAGATACAGATTCAGTGTAGGATTTAAGACATCATTACCACACAGACTGCTAAAAATATATTTTAGGAGTCTAGATTTCTAGTGTAATCTACATCCATAGCTGCAGAAAATATGTCAGTTGGCATACTTCTCTAGCTCCCAGGGAATTTCAATAAATAATCACTGGATAAAATTTAAAAAACAACATTGAGACATAGATGAAAGCTACATCTCATTCTATCCAAGAATTGCCCTATCCATTAGATCAAAATATGAAAGAAAATCTTTTTTTTTTTTTTTCCTTTCCCTGCAACAACTAATCCTTAATTCCATTATGCAGTGAGGAACATCAGTGTGAGAATATGTCCACAAAGAAGAATAGCTCACTGATGGCTGGCAGAACACACACTTTGACACAAGCTTTGCTCCTTTTGTCAATGAAAAGCAGAATCTCCAACATCTCAAATTGATTTTGAGTAAAAATAATTGTTTTAAGTAAAAATAGAGATTTTATAAATACATAAAAGTTGTATGCATAAATATTCTGGCTAAATGTACCTCACTGCATTACAGGTTAGGGTGCATAGATATTGGATGATAGTCTTTTAATGTATATTTACTTATTTGATCATGCTGAGGAGAGTAGGGACTTTTCTCCTAGAAAAGACTCAGGCGGAATCTTATCAATGTGAATCAATACATGAGGAGAGAACTAAGAGAGTATGGAGCCATGCTATCTCCAGTGATACTGTGTGGCAAGGAAAGTGGCAACAAGCACGAACTGGAACACAGAGAGTTCTGTCTTAACATCAGGAAACGTATTTACCATGTTGGTGACTGAGTAAAGGAACAGGTTGGCCAGAGAGGCTATGAAGTCTCACTATTTAGATAAATGGATATACAAACGTTTTGTAATTCTGTGACTTCTGTTCATGATACTGATCAGTGAGAATCTCTTTAACACATCTGATCATTCCCCTGAATTGTGTACATAATGTAAATGCAAAACTTTTAGGTTCTGCAATGACAGTTGAGTACTTAAATGTAGTTACTTTGGTACTCACTGTTGAAATATTTAGGAAATAGTGTGGATCAAAGTAGTAACTCTATCTGACAGATATAATGAAAGAGTAATATATTTAAAAAGAGTATGTATGAGGATCTCTATCTGAATCTTTTTTCCTTAGGAATAGATTTGACTTATCTATTAGACTGAACATCAGTAGCATGTGTGCTGTTCAAGGTGTATGGAAGATCAAGCATTTCAGCATTCAAAACTGGAGAATATTTGATGAATATCATGAACAGAATTTTCAGTTCAATTTTCTCTAGAATAAATATTTCCTCAATAAATAAATGAATGTATGTATAAATATGTGTTGAGAGAGTGAGAAAGCCACTTTTGTGATAATTTTTCTAGTGCCAGAGATTATGAACATAAATTGGTTAGATTAGAAACTTCGTTGTGCTATAGTAACTAGACATGCAATATGCATGTCTTAATTCAGGAATAAAAATATAACATTTTTTGACAAAAAGAAGATATTAAATCAAGCACATTTGATAAATTATTTTTTGTGCACAATTATATGCAAAATTATAAGATATTATTCATTAATATATGACTATTATTTAAACAATACTTTTGGAATGAAAGATGGGGGGATTGATTCATCATTTTTCTCAATAAATCATTTTAAAACTTGAAAATTTTGAAATGATGAATTCTATTATCCCCACAGTAGAATTTTGATTGAATTCTGTTATATATTTCATTTATATTTTAAAAACATTTCAAAGTAGCTAAGATCATGAATATGCAATGCATAAATGTTCTTTCTTTGTTTGAGAAACATAAATGGAGAAAAATTGTAATATTTTGTCCTGCCCCCAAGGGAGTGTTTATTTCAATAAATTATGATTTGTTATCATACATATGCCAAGTAGTGATCTGATCTGAATTCTCTTTCATTTTCCAATTAGACATCTGTTAAAGTCCATAACAGGAAATCTAATAAAGTCGTGCTGTAATTTGTCGAACTGATTAACAATTTACGGTGTCAAAGTGTCTGTAAAAGAAGCTCTAATGTGAATCATTATAGAAGTTACAATTAAGCTCTATTGGATTGATGAAGAATGTTTTGAACTTCTATTATTACCCGCAATTACAACAGCAAAATATCCAAAAAAGAAGAGATCAAATGATAAAGTTATTTTTACCCTCATTCTCCAACTGGAATCCTTATGCTCAAAGTAATAATGAAAGATAATGAAAAAGACAGTATTTTTTCCATCTTTTTTTTTTTTTCTCTTTAGAGATTTTTAATATTCCAAGATTTTAATGAATATATACTTAGAACACTGAACTGTACATTGTACAAGTTGATGGGAAAACTTGTGAAATGACATATTACTTTGGTAATTCTTAATGACTTACATTAAAATAATTGTCTTCTGAGGAACTCATTCATTCTCAAAACTACAATTGCAGGATTCATACAATTTTCTTTAGTCGTGTACAGTTCTTCAGAAAGCCAGCAGAAAGTCAACATGTCAACTCAGAGCTCACTCAAGCAAGATTTTTCATCATCTTCATGTCAGAAGTATTTTTCATTATTTGGTAAATTTGTGTCTTATTTGGTTTTGATTAAGAAGAAATAATAATTTGCATAATAATAACAGAAAATTTCCTCTACCATATATGCATATATATATAAAATCTTGCATTTTACATCAGAGATGTTACCAAGGAGTTGTGAGCCCTGAGAATAAACAGTAATTTATTGGGTGAAAAATAATGATGGCAATCTGTTTCTCTCACTTTGCAGAGGAAGTCACTCCTGTTCTGTCATGTGAAATTCCCTTCACACCTCTTAAAAGCCAGATGGTGTACAATAATTTCTCTAACAGCTCTAGAAAAATATACTTTTCCAACAGTGTGTAGGTTGTGTGCAGCAATGCTTTTTTTATTTACCAAGTAGCTGGATATTTCAAAGCGCTAAAACTCTGAAGCAGTGACCTTTAGAACTTGCAGCTTTGTGTCATTTTTGATAATGGTAATTGTTCTCTATTAGAACATGGACAGAATGATTGTTTCCAATTGTGAAAGTACACAATGAATCAGAAAGAATTTAAAGTACAAGGTTAAAATTCCATCTGTGTATTTGGAGCAAGTTCAGTGGTGTTTAGCATGAGATTAACAAGTTTGATTTCATACTGATTATGATTTGGAAGGTAAAGAGTAGTTTACAGAAATGTATGGCCTTGTTCATATATACTTTCCAGCAAATTTGGTTTAAAATAATCTAGAAAGCATGACATTTGGAGGCCACAGATAAATATTTAATTGGGGGTGGGATGAAGAATTGTTCTAAAAGTGAAAAATCACACACAGAAAACACCACTTGTGACTGGTTGCCAGCTGATTTAACTCCATTCACCAACACATCCGTATCTCCAGTCAGTTCTTTACCCAGCAAAGAAGGAATCTATCCAAATGATGGGTTCCCAGCTTCTCCAGGAGAGCACTGTGGGAGACAGTGTCAAAGACTTTGCTGAAGTCTAGGTAGACTACTTCAACAGCCTTCTCCTCATTCACCAGAGGGGTCATTCAGTCATAGAAGGAGATGAGGTTGGTCAGGCAGGATCTGCCTTTCACAAATCTATGCTAGCTGGTTCTGATCCTCAGATTGTCCCACAGATGTCATATTATCTTCCTCAAGGTGATCACCTGTTGTAGTGAACCTGCTTTGGCAGGGGGTTTGGACTTGATGATCTCTAGAGGTCCCTTCCAACCCCTGTGATCCTGTGATTCTGTGATCTATTCCACCATTGTCAGGTCTGTCTAACAGGCTTGTTCTCTGAATCTTCCTTACAACACTTATAGATGAGCATCACATTTGCAAGTCTCCAGTCACCTACTACCTCTCCAGTTAACCAGGACCACTGACAGACACAGTGGATTCCATCTGGTCCCATGGACTTTTTGCAGTCTAGGTAGAGGAACATATTTATTACATGATTCATATGAAACAGTTGATGAGAAAATTTAATTATTATTTTTTGAGATTTAAGTTAGCTGTAGGCATTGAACTGTTAGTTACTTTCTTCACAGCAAATACCTGCATTTAAGTATGATTTTTTTTTCCAAAATTAACCAAATTGGGGATTTTAAAACATTGTAAGAATTAGCAACAAATCAATCAATCAATTAAACAAACAAGCAAAACCCAAGAAAAAACTTTTGAAGTCAAAACAACCATGAAGTGGGAAATTGAAATTGTCCACAGAAACTGAAAAACAGACACATTTGTAAGCTTTAGACGATGTGAATAGAGTTTATAATCCAGCAAGTATTGAGAATTAAGACGCTATCTGAAGCAATTCTGATACAAAACTGGGAGGAGTGTCTGATACACCAAATGATTATGCTGCCTTTTGCAGGGACCTCAACAAGCTTGAGATAGGGTCAACAGGAACCTCAGAAAATTCAACAACTGCACATGTGAAACTGTACCTGGGGAAGAATATACCCATGCACCAATGCATGATGAGAACTGACTGGCTAGCGAGCAGATTTGAGGAAAGGACCTGGGGTTGTATTGAATAGTAGATAGAACATGAGAAAGCTAAGTGCCATTGTAGTGAACAGTTATCATCCTCTTTTCCTGGGCTGTGCTAGGAAGACTGTTGCAAACAGACTGAGGGAAGTGGTTTTTTCACTCTGTTCATCCCTGGTGAGAAAACCTGGAATGATGATCCAGGTCTGTAGCCCACAGTGCATGAAAGATGTAAAACTGTTGGATCCAGAGACAGATGTGAAGACAGTCAAGAGGTCTGAAGCTCCTTCCTATGAGTTTATAATCAGGAGGGAGAGAGACTTTTTACATGGCCTGATAATCGTAGAAACATAGAATCATAGAATTGTTTGAGTTGGAAGAGATACTTAAAAACTATCTAGTTCAGGTTTCCCAGATGATGTGGGTGCCCCATCTCAGGAGGTGTTTGAGGCAGGGGCAGCCTGATCTAGTGCCTGTTTAGTGGCTGGCAGCACTGGAATCAGTCAAAACCCATCTAGACAAGGTTCTAAACTGCTGTAGCTGGTCCTTCTCTGAGGAGGGTGGTTGGACTACATGATATCCTGAAATCCTTTCCATCCCCGGTGATTCTCCAACTAACTAGTTCACCACAGATTCACATGTTCAACATGGAAGGCTACTCCCAAGCCTAAGAATAAGCTTTCTTGGAGAGAAATTGTAATTTCCTTGCACCTGCTGTTCTTCTCTAACTCCTTCAGACTTCTGCTTCTTCAGACTTGAACCATTCAGGCAGTCCCCTGGCATCTGTCCCAAGAAGATGACACATACTTGTCACCCAGGTGACAAAGGGAAAAGTGTTTAAAGGGTCTCATAAATACCTACAGAAGAAAGGTAGAATACTGTTTTAAATATGATTTTAGATATTTCCTTATTCAAAACACATATAAAAGATCTGTCCAGTATTTATTCTCTCTTTCTAACAGGTTTTGTCTAAAAAAAGAACCTTCCACCTTCTCCCCCAAAACAATGGTCCACATTAAGTTACCACAGCTCAGATAAGTATATGAATGTACGCTGAGATACATTAGAACATACGATTAGAAAATATGATATGAACATTCATATGCTATATATATCTTATATATACATATATATATAAGATGAACTTGTTTTGTTTGGCTTTGTTTTTAATTAAGAATTTATTTATTTATTTTCCACCATCTTCTGTCTGTGATCCAAGCACATGAAAGCAAACAAGTTTATCTCAGAGGCTCGGTCATGTCTCTGGGCCTTTCAGTCATTATCACATTTTCATAGATGTTAGCAACAAGCTCGCATTATTCCGTGAGTTGAGTAAAAAGTAGAAAGCAGATAGCAGCCTGCAGGAATAGCCTTTTTACAGAAGTTACACACATGCATTCACAGATGAAAATGTGAGACGTGTTCATGGAAGTGATGTATGAAAGAAAGATGTGTCCTCTGATGCCTTATACTGTTGGAAGTAAAATAGCATTGGAAGCTTGTGTGAAAAGTGTGAAACTAGCACTTTCCCTGACCATATTGTTTGTAGGGAGCAAAATATTTTTGTAACCACTTTTTGACTTTCTTCTGAAAGAATCTTTCTATTTCAGCAAAAATGAATGTACAGGAATAAACTAGAATGAGACCAGTGCAAAGGGCCTGGGGAGCAGAATTCTAAGGTGAAACAAGTGACCAGACTGACAGTATAAACGTGTCTAAGATATGTTGTCAGTCATTAGACTCTCTTGTAATGAATCAAGTCTTTTGAAAAGACTACATGACTGCAGTGATAGCTTTTGTATTTCTCCCTTTACTATTAGAGTACTGAACACATTGGAAAGCACAGACATAATTACAGAGAAAAAGTATATTGTGCAGATGTCATGGCAACAGGCAAAGGAAACTAGACAAAAGGCCCCTCAGGGCAATTTTCACTTACGCAGATGAGCAAACAGGGGAATGGGAACAAGGCAAAAACTGTAGTGAATATGCATGAAATAAAACCTGCTTGCTACCTCATCAAGGTACAGATAATTCCTTTTCTTTTGTACTTGTAAACCATTATTTTTCTGCTACTTTATGAGGATGTAGTCTCAAAGAAAATGTGACTGTTCCCTGAGTTCTTTACTGACTTTAAAATGAAAGAGGGTACATTTAGATTCAACACAAGGAATGTTTTTGCTTTATTTTACACAGATTGAGGAGGCACCAGAACAGGTTTCCACTGGTAACTGTGGATATCCCTACCCTAGGAGTGTTCAATGCCAGGTAGGATGATGGGGCTTTGGGCAAGCTGATCTAGTGAAATGTGCCCTTGGTCACATCAGGGGAGAACTAGGTGGCTTCTAATGTCCCCTCCAACCTGAACTATTCCATGGTTCTGCGATTCTGCTGGCAACCACCAAGTTTCCTCTGATTATGAAAAGAAATATTAAGGTAAAAAGATGATGTAGAGGTACACACATGTCCCACCCCTGTCAAATGACCTACATAACAGAAGCAAAAGCAAGTATGTGACTGACTACTATATGTGTGCACAAGGAACACATAAAACTGTCTGAGCAGGTCTGTGCACCAACCAGTCATATGAAAGAGGAAAACAACCATCAGCAGGATTAAACAGTAACTAAGAAATGACAGGCACTTCTGAAGAAGTCGGCTCTAGAAGAAGTATAAATTAAGCACAGATGTTTATGACATTTGGATAAATAGTGAAGAAGTAGCAGCCATCAGAGGGTCTCACCCTGAATTCAGTGACTCTAGGGAACTTTGACTACTAAAGAGGCTGGACAGTGCAGCCTTTCTATGGTGTTCTGGGAGCAGCATGCACAGTATAGTGGGAAGAGTGTTCAAGGGAAGCATGCAGGAATTGCACCTCAAGGTGCAGGTACACCTCCTGGTATGCCTCCTCACCAGCAGATATGTTAGCAGTACCAGAGGACATGAAAATTGTAGAAGGGAACAATGGAAGCCCTTAGGTCCAGGGCTTGCGCATATAGGGTGAAAGGGATAGACTTTCATGGAATTATAGGAATGTTCATAAGCTAGTGTTTATTAGAATCTGCCTACAATTTTAATTTATCTATCGAATTATGGATGTTGATTCTGGATGTATAGTTCATGGGTTACAGTTAGTTACACATTATTAATAAATCAGAACCCTGATTCACTTTTTATTTGATTTAAACTGCATCAGTTTATCAGCTTCTCCTTGTGACAAGATAGTAAAAATAATTTTCCATGCTCTGAAAAAGACATACACTTTATAATGTCTTTATAAGATCAGCTTGATGGTGCTGCTTTCAAATTGCATCAATAAAATGTGTCTGTATTTTTTATTTTTAAAACCTCTCAATACAGCTTTATGGCACTATTGGTTTCAAATCCTTAACTCATAATTTACCAATTGGAGTCACTTTGAGTCAGTTATTTTTGTCCTTTTTTTTTTTTTGAAGTGAGTGAGGTTCTAGAAATGAATTCTCAGACATAATTATTGCCCAATTTAGCAGTCATTTAAAAAGTCTGGTTTTAGCATCCTAACTTCCTCTTTATCTCACCATTAATCTCAGAATACTGAAATATAATAGATGGTGCACACCTACTTACTAGCTATTCACAGTCTTCTCCGAAAGCAAATGTATATGGATGTGATGTATCCCTCTAAGATACTCTGCATGTTATAAAAATTGATATAAACCTCAAGTACTGACAAGTCTCAGAGGTTGCTTTCTGCCTTGAGTTCTGTGAAATCTACAACACCTGGGAAAGATTCATAAAGCCAAATCTAGAGGATTATTTTTTTATTTATTTATTTTCAAAGAACTGGGTTATCTGGAGTAAAAGCTGCATCCCAGAGAAGTTGTGGATGCTACATCCCTGAGGCGGTCAAGGCCAAGTGGGATGGGATCTTGGGGAACTTGATCTAGTGGGTGGCAATTCTGTTCATGGAGGGGAGGTGGAACTCTGGTCTTAAAGGTCCTTTCCAACCAAAGCCATTCTATGATTCTGTGATTCTATGATTCTATGACTGATCCAGGGGGAGGTCAGTCACAATTGTAGTGTTGCATGGGAGAGGCTCTCTGGACTGTGAGGGTGTTGACTGTCTTCATCACCAAGAAGAGAAAGGTGCTGGAGAGACAATTTCTTGGGGAAAAAAAAAGAAAAAAAGGTCAATGGAGTGAATCTTGTTCTCTTAAAATATCTGAAAGATGATTGCATTGAGAGTGGTGCTGGTCTCTTCTCACTGGTGACAGGTGACAGAACAAAGGAAAATGGCTTCAAGTTGTGCCAGGGGAGGTTTAGGTTGGATATCAGAAAAAACTCATTTACAGAAAGGGTTGTTAAGAACTAGAATAGGCTTCACAGGGAGGCAGTTGAGTCATCATCCCTGAATGTGTTTAAAATGTTTGTGGTTCTCAGGGACATAATTTAGCAGGTGGTTGTTAGAGTGAGGGTAGTGTAGTCAGGTTGTGGCTGGACTTGATGATCTTGAAGGTCATTTCCACCCTGAACAATTCTATGATTCCATGATTCAGACACAGAGAAAACTGAAGCCTTTTTCTTTAGTGGTAAGTAGATTTAGGTGTTTCATATCAGAGGAAATCAGCTATTTCTGTAAATGTATTATTCATCTAATGAAGACCACTTCCTTTTCTTCAACAAGAAATACTAATCTTATCAGTACCTCAACTCTTGTACTAGAAGGAATAATATTCCTTAAACCCTATTAATACCTTCAAGCTACTAATTATTTTTTCTGACCTCAATCTTATCTGTATTTTCTAGATTTCAGACTTCCAAGCCTGTTCAGTCATATCTCACAAGGCAGGCAATTCAAAGTTCCTTTCACAAAGTACATACTAATTTTTCTATTTTAAATATTTATGGAACACTGATATCATTATTTATTAGAACAATGAGAATTGTCATTTTTTCTCAGTGAAAATACTCCATTTCTCTCCCATAACTTTATGTACAAAAGAATTATTATTTTCCTATTTACATCACTTTACAACTGCTTGTACTTCATTTGTCATGTTCAAATCATCCAATGTCTTGGGATCTTTTTTCAGTTTTTCACAGCTGTCTGTCACTGTCCTTAGAACCTCATTTCTCACTGCTTTTACCCAAGATGCTTCTTCATATATTTAAACCCACAGTTTACATTACAGACCCCATTTAACTCCACTGGCAACTTCCCCACACATAAGCTATTGCCTATTTCTATATTCTACTTCCATCTTTTCACTCTCTGTCCAAGAACTTCCTTTCTCATACTGCAGTTGCTTAGATTCCTCTACAGTCTTTAGTAAGTGGTAACATGGAGAGCCTTTTGGAAATCCATTTATACTACAGAGAACATATCACTTCATCAAGTACATAATCAATCGTGCTTTTAGAACATAAAGGCAGCAGAGTTCCATCTAATATATAAATTTTTTTTGTAAACTGCGTCAGACAGCAGCTGAATAATCACACCTACTGATGCAGTTAATGGTTATCCTCAGTTTATTTCTAAAGTCAGCTTACATTTATACCGTTCTAGATTACAGCATTCCCTGAAAATAGCCCTTGCATAATCACAGCATCTGATTGGTTCACAGCAGACAATCGTGCACCTGTTATGTGTGTTACAATTGTCTCGTCTAGTTGTTACTTTAGGGGAAGGTGCTATGTGTTACAATTGTTTCATCTAATTGTTACTCTAGCCAAAACACGCATCTTCTCCTTCTATCTGGTACAAGCCTTTCTGCTGATCTACAGTTTCTGTTCTGTTCTTGTCCTACTTTTCAAACAATAACAACCTTTATGGCAAGGATTGCTCACATCTTCTCAAAAATCCCCTACAATAAACTATTCAATTTGACTTGACTTATTGTTCTGTCTTTCTTTTCTACCTTCACCTTCCTCCCATCCACTCAGCATTTTAGGGGGGTTAGTAGTGGTTTCCCCTACGCTGAATGTCTTTCAGATGTTTAGAAACACAAGTTAGTGATAGCCACATCTCCATTTGCCATCCCTTAGCAATACCTTTCCATTCCTTCTGTAATGTAATTTTGTGATTATGATGTAAAAGTAATTGCATCAAGAAATATTTCAAGAGCATTATGTACTACAAAGTCAGATAACAAGAGTTAAGAGAATTTTGTGGCTGAGAGGACAAATTTAAAGTATGAAATAATTTGTTGCTTTTCACACAAAATATTTGATACGTTCAGTAAATTATAATCAAATCACTTTTTATTTTCTTTCTGATTTCTTGATCTACCTAGCCCTATGACTTCATCACAGTAAAGATACAGACTTTGAAATGAGTATGAAGTCTAGAAATTTTATCACAGAGAATTTTTTCCCTAGCTCACATTGCATTTTCCCAAACTTGATCACAGTTCCCCTGTGAAGCCAAGTGGTATTACAAACCACTGAGAAATTCTGGTAAAAATATTGCAAGTTGTGCACGTTGTTTACCTCTTTTTTAAGACACATAGTTTAAATCTTAGGTTTCTGTACTTGATACACACAGGGGGAACTGTAGTGGTGAATTATTTTGGAAAAGGCCATGGAATGCCCAGTGATGTATATAGAGGCTATACAACTGGCCACCACAATACAAAGATAAGCTCATTAACTAAGTTTAAGAAAAGGCGAAGTGTTATTCAGCAGTATGTGAGGAATCAGGGGAAAAAAAAAAACAGTGACAAATAATCCTGTGGACAGTAACGTCAAAGAACGTGGAGCCTTCTCTGTTCAAGCAAGTATTCCTCTGCAGCTCATGGAAATTCTGAAAGAGATCACAATAAAAGAGGTATTTTCTAGCAGGCTATGAAGAGGATCATGTCAGAGCCAGTGCTTTCAGTGGAGCAGGATTATTCCGAAGGACTGCAGCCCAGGGAAATGTCCTCATTGGAACAGATCTAAAACAGATTAAGTCTTGGAACATTCTGTCATGGAAAATAAATAAATAAATAAATCTTGATTTTCTTATTTTTTTTTCTTAGAAAACAATATGTGTACGACATGTGACTATGTAATTACTGAATAAATGAGCTTACAGGAACCTCATGAAGTTGAAAAAAGAGAAAACTCTTGTAATTGGGGACCAGAATACCCATCCACTATTAGTACATTGGGGGAACCTTAATTTTTTCAATTCAGCTTCAAAACAAGTTGACAAGAAAGGACCTAGATGTCCTGGTAGACACAAACTTCAGCATGACCTAGTAAAGTACCATTACTGCAAATAAAAATAATGCAATCCTAGGATGTATCAGGCATGTACTGACAGCAGGTCAAGGGAGGTGATTCTTCCTGCTTGACATGGGTGAAATGACACTTCTTGTCCTGTGTCCAGTTCTTGGCCTCCATACTGGGGAGTACTGGAGAAAGACCAACAAACGGCCACAAGAATGATTAAGGAACAGAGCATCTCTCCTATAAGGAAAATCTAAGAGCAGGGGCTGTTTAGATTGGAAAAAACTCCTGGGGGATCTCATCACTGACTACAAATATCTGAAATTGAGGATTCAGGGAGGACAGGTTATTATCAGTGGTGCTCAGTGCCAAAGCACAAGCAATGGGCACATAATGGAACACATGAAGTTCCATCTGCACATCAGGAAATATTTTTCTCCTGTTAGAATGATGAGTACTCACATATGTTGCTCAGAGAAATTGTTGTTTCTCTAGACTTGTAAATCTTCAAAAAACATCTTTGTCTTAAACAAGATATATGTGGCTTTACTTTAAGCAAGTGAGGTTGGGCAGTCAACATTTGGAAGCCCTTCTCAATAATACAGTTCAACTATTCTGTAATACTGTAATAAGTGCTGTTTTAACAGACATCTATACCTAAGAGAAGACAGAGGCAATTAGTTCTGTCAGGTAAATTTAACTTTGGAATTTGTGTTCATGTTCTCAAATTTTAATCTGCAGTCTGATTATGTCCGTAATTGTAGTCTGATAATGTTATTTCTTTTTCATGTAAAGTGATAAATGGAAAATAAATACATACATAAATAATAATTTAATAAAGATGTTATCATCCTGCACCCCTAGTAATATCATCTAGTCTTTTCAGACATCTGAATTTATGAAAGCAGCTTAGACTATTAGCTTAAGCAGAAGTACAAGGGATAAAAAATGCAGGCAGCATTTTGTGTGGAACAGATGCAGAGATGCATGTAACATACATTACATATTGCTAAAGTTAGCTCACAATTCTGGAAGAGAGTTCTGTTGAATAATTGTTCATGACAAACTCTCAGTCTATCTGTTCCAAGTATCTCCAACAATCTCCCTTGTCTGAAACCTCTGGATTTTATTTTTTTTTTTTCTTTTTCAAGGTAATTGATGAAGATGTTGAATAGGACTGGATCCAGCATCGACCCCTGAGGAACACTGCTAAGTACAGGTCTCCAACTCGACTCCATGCCATTGATCACAACCCTCTGAGCTCTCTCAGTCAACCAGTTCTCAACCCACCTCACCATCCATTCATCTATTCCACAGTTTCTCAACTTTATTATAAGGATACTGTGTGAGACATTGTCAAATGCCTTGCTGAATTCAAGGTAGACTGCATCCACTGCTCTCCCCTCATCCACCCAGCCAGTAATGACATCATAGAAGGCCACCAGATTGGTAAAGCACAACCTTCCCTGGGTGAACCCATGCTGACTGTGTTCCTTTATTTACTTACTCAGTTTGTATGTTATTTGTTGAGCATTTGTTTGATGGTGGTCTGACTAGATCAGGAAAATATTTACACTATTTTGAATAATTTAGTGAAGACTATTTGCACAATCACCTTTAGCTTGTGGACAGGAGATGCATTTATCTAAAACAATGGTCATCTGGCCACATTATTTTCATCTTTGTGTTGAGATTAATTCATCTTTCTTTATAATTGCTGTAATCTTCATGATGGGAGTGGAGGGAAATGTGCTGATTTAATCTCTCTGGTGGCCAATTATAAGACTCAAGGGAATGACATGGAGTTGTGCTAAGGGTGGTTTACATTGGATATTAGAAAAATGTTCTTCACAGAGAGGTTGATTGTACACTGGAGCAGAGAAGTATTCGTTGCAATGAGCATGCTGGACTTTGAGAACTGTTTGGGATAATGCTCTCAGATATATGGAGTGATTTTTAGTTGGTCCTGTGTGCATTCATGAATTGAATATGATGATCCTTGTGGATCACTTTCAATTCAGAATATTCTATGATTCTGTAAATCACTCCCTATATTCTATAATGAGCTTCATGGGCACTTTATGTATGCTCATCTTCTCTGAATCTTCCTCTACTCTGAGGGTCTGTTGATCAGTCGTATATGTATATCACAGTGTTCTTGGGAACAATGTTCTCTTCCTGTAGCCATAATACTTAGACTGGATGTTTGCTTATATCCAGAACTTTCATCTGAGTCTTCATACATTGAGTTTTCTCCAATTTCTAACATAAGCCTAAATTAAACATAATTTTGTTTGGATTTTGAGAATATAAATATAAAGGATTCATGGAATTAATTGGTGCTATCAAAAAGTGTTTATCCTATGCAGTAGGATTAACATAACGGATTGAACATTACTGTTAATCATATGAGAAATAAATGTTGAGTTCCCCTTAGTCATCTTCTGAAAGTTTCTCATTAATTTATGTGGCAGATTAGTAAATGAACATACTGTGACAATCATGTCAGAGGTTAAAGTTTATGAATTGTGTAAGATAATAGGACTGCAAAGTATTCTGCCCTTGTCATCTGTGCTAGCCTTTCCCTTCCCTCTCTGAAGGCTGAATGAAGAGACTAAAATTATGTCTAGCATTTAATTAGACTCCTAACACAAGTTTCTGATTCAGGTACATTATGTTATGCATCACAAATAGTTTATTAATTTGTATATGATTCAAAATCTGCTGTCATTATCTTTTTTTTTTTTTTTTTTCACGTATTTAGATTTTCCTACAGTTTTCAAAATTTGTTTCCATAAAATCTATTTTATTTAGCATTATAAGCCATAGGATGTTGCCACTGAACTTCTGATAAGATATTAAACGGAAAGGTAATTTCCTTTCATAGAATCAAGGAAATTACACATTTGACTGCACTGTCATAGATTCCTCTCAGTTATCAGTAAGACATAAGTAAGACATAATGAGATTAGTCCCCTGGACAGTGATGATAAGTCTTACTGTAAGTGAAAGTAATGAAATAGGATGTCAAGTTGAAGGTGAAGAATTAGGAACACTAATAGCATCATAAATAATTATGTATAAGTTAGTATCATAAAATACCATAAAAATTATTAAACCATAATTACTTCCTTAAGTAAATTTTTCTTCTGCATTTCTAGGAATACAGTATTCTGAAGTATATTCTGAGTGGCTAATACTGAGGGTGTCCCTGCTTCAGTAATTTCAAGTCTTTATATTAATTTTTCTATGCCCAAATAAAAGTAGGCCACTGAGAAAGCTAAGACGTCTTTAAACTGCATAAAAATTAACACGACAAGAAGATATGTTTACTAATAAAAATGTCAAACATATTTTCAGTTTTTACATGATATCAACTTTGAGCACCTTAAACATGTCATGGCTGAGGTCATGCAAATAAATTAGTAAATTTCTTGTATCTTCAAGAATATTAAAAATCTCTGTTAAAATTTCTTGCTGTAAAATGGATTAAAATGCACACTTTTTTGTAACAGTTAATCTTTTTTTTTTTTTTAATACATATTCCATGCAAGTTTAATTTTAGTGGAAGTAAAAAGTGATGGTATTTTAGTGCTTGCACTCATTCACTGCAATATTAAATAGAGTTTTTTAGAATACTTAGGTAGTCCAAAATACGTATTTCCTAGTAGTCTTGAGAAAATAAAAATGGTCTTATGTAAAGCTAAATTGTATTTTAATCAGCTAAAGAGTAGTTTTATAAGATACTGTTAGGGTTAGAATATATTGGTGATTATTAACAGAAAAAGTAATTTGGACAACTGGACATTAAAAGCTTACAAAAATGAATATATGCTCTGAATGTTGTCAGGTTTCATCAGCCCAATTTTATCAGCTTAAAAATATGATGTCTAGTCCAAAATATACAGTGTCTGTTTATGCTCAGAAAACTTCTATCAGATTAACAAAAAAAATCTTCATAACTAGCTTCAAATAAGAAACATAATTTTGAATACTTGAAAAAGTTATAACATTTATGAAGGTTGGCAGGCACATAAAATTTGGGATAGATATCTAAAAACAGTTGAATTATCCTGGAAGCATGTTTTGGCAAGTCAACTAAATTAGAATTTCTAAGCAGAAAATTTGCCATAGATAGTCTATTGGCTTTTCTTTTGCTTTGGCAAAGCTGAAAACACACAGCAGATTCCAGAGCCATTCAGAAAACCTCTAACAGCGCTGTGGCTTTGTCAGAAGATTCTAGATTTATATGCAAAATTGAATAATTACTGCCACAAAGTACACAGCAATTTTTTAACACAACATTGGAAAATTCCAAGCACTCAGCCTCGTCAGTATTTTACTAATATTAGTAAATTAAATCCCTGATTTCACAAAATATTTATTGTTTTAAGTGTAATATGCAGCTTCGTGATCTTGTTCACTGTAATAATTCCAGTACATCTCCCTTGGGAAAACTGCAAAAAGGCCTCATTGGCACAGACATTCCTTCTGTTTTGGTCATTCACCATCCTTTGCTTATTGCTGTAATAAATGTTTCTGCCATCCTCATTTTAAATTTCTGCTTTGGATTAATCAAGAAGACAGTTTCTCATCAGCTTCACTAGTGAGATAGACAGTACTGTTGTATCTCTTTCAACTTCTGTCTTCTTCAGTGACTGTTTTACCTTCTATGTCAGGACAAGATAGCCCTGAAACAGTTAGGGGGTCAAACTGGTACCTAATGAATTTCTTCCCAAAGTGCATGGATTGGAGAGATAATTTTAATTAACATGGAACTGTTTTTTACAGGTTTTTACAGTCCATATCCCTTCTAAATGCAAAAGTGCTAAAGCCACAAGCATTTCAATAAACCTCCAAATTATCCATGGAATGAAATATTATTTAGTTTGGATAAAGAGATAAATCTTTAATACATAGTCTCAATCCAATCAATTATATAAGAAATCTGTTTCACATGGTGCATATTTCAAATATATTCATTCAGAGTAGTTATTTTCTCTCTTTAGTTATTAGAATAAACTTTGATTCTAGACAGGAACTATGTACATTAACATTTTAAAAATACAATTTTAGTTTCTATTATACATATTAAATATTAAAGAGATGCTTTAAAAAAAAAAATCTCCTTTCTTTCATTCCCCTTCCATCCTCCTAGAATCTACTCTATAGTATTGTGTGAAGTTTTTTAGGTTACAGTAGCAGAAAGGCTGCAGGAATGGCAGGTCTCTATGAATAGAGACTTGTGCTGGGCACAGCCAGACCCACTGCAGGACAATGTTGAGCCCAATGCCTTTGAAAAACTTATTTAGGAAGGGTTAGAAATTGGTAGGCAGAGTAGAGAGGAAAGATAAAATACTGAGTGAGAAATGATAGGTCAGAGGAGAACAAAGAATTGCTCCATGATACAGAAGCAGATATTCCCTGGAACTCTATGGGGGAGCAGGGGAATGGGGAAGAAATGATCAGCAGAGAGAAATCTTTATGAAATGATCATATCCCAAGAACTCAGCCTTCCTGTACTACTTGGTGGGGAGTTAAGGAGTTGAGAGTGGAGGATGAAAGATGAGACTGTGAAAGGGTGAAGGAAAGATGCAGTTTTTGTGTTTTTCTTTAAGTTTCTTGCAACTGGAATCTAAAACAGTTGGCAAATAAATAAATAAAAATTCTCTTGATCAAGTCTGTTTCGCCGTGGATGGTAATTATAGTACAGAATTTCCCTGTTGCTATCTAAATCCACAAGATTTCCCACATTATTTCCTCCCCTCAATTCCAGCTTAGTAGGGAGAGTAAATGAGTGGCTTAATGGGACTTTGGCTGTTAGCCAAGCTGAACTGGACACATCCATTGACCATGATTTTAAAAAGGCAATTAACCAGTGACTGACAAAATCATGTAAGAATTTGAACAACCATAAAATCTTTTATGTTTAAAAAGAAGAAAATCTGGAAAAATATTTCTGAAAACCCTCCCCTCATGGATGTCTATAATGTTTCATGACATTGCATAAGGTCAAGTTGACCTCTATACCTGACAATATAAGAATCATTGCATATTTCTACCAATGTATTAGTTTTGAGTAATGAGGTTCTGAATGACTACAAGACTTATTAAGTTCACTCAAGAAAAGGAGTATTTTCTAACAGTAAATAAAGTCTCCATGTTCCACGTGTTTTGCTGTTGCTGCTGTTGCTTTTGTTATTATTTTCCCCTAAGGCATGGGGATGGTGTAAAGGGCACAAAAATATTCATTTTCTGAAGTCAGAGTCCATTAACATTTCCACTATTGCAATCAACTTTGTAATTTTAATTGCATAATCAATTTTCCAGACATTTAGTTTGTTTCAATTACCCATTTATTTATGTTTTTAACAGGTTTTAACTACATCATGAGGCTTCCCATTCACTACAATCTGAAAAGGCAGTTTCACCTTAGTATTTTAAGGTAGTTTCTCCCTTTCATTTGTTAAGGGGTAATTACAGATGAAAACAACACCTTAACAAACAAGTTGTGCTACATTAACAAAAAAGGAGTACTTGTTGCAAATTGTTTTATGAAAATTGATCATTTCTGACTCCATTACTATGGAGTAAGTGTATCAAACTGCATGCATGCTTCCTCCCACCCTCCCTCTCTCTTTCATCTTGTCCTTTCCTACCATGCTTCCTTTCTTTCTTCTTTCAGGGTAATTAAGATGAATCGCTTTATTCAAGATAAATATAATGTATGAGAGAGCCAAAGGTGCCTCTTTACATTGTATTAGTTCAGAATAATGGATACAATTATTGGAAAGTTGTCTAAACATGACAAGAGGTCATTTGTATTTCATATTTTAATTTACTTTATAATTTGGAGTAAAATCAGATAAAGAAATCTTGCTAACCTGTACATTTCATTTACTGAGCAGTCTTAGTAAATCCCAGCTGGTGACTATCTAATCTGCAGGCAATTAAATGTTTTTGTCAGTATGGTCCCAATGCTGTGTTAACCTATGTTGTCTCCGTAGTTACAAAGAAGAGGAGAGAGGCAATGAGAGGTGAGATTATACTATGAGTCAGATTTTCTTTGGAGCCTGAATCTATTTTGAATATAGAATTCAATCTTTTTTATTTTTATTTTTTTAATGGTTACTCATATTATAAAAGCATTTGAAAAAATATCTGAAAAAGTTAGTACAAAAAAAACAATATATCATTCAGGAGGTAAAAAAGAAAATGTGGAGGGAAAGAAGAAAGTACAGAATAAGATTCTGACATTTATAAAGATAACATTCATGGTGAATATAATGAATATTTACCTGCCCAAAATAGTAATTTGTTGGCAGAGCAATCTCATAAAATGAAAGCTACAGTATCAAGTTCGATTCAAATTATATTAAAAATGAAATATTAAATGAAATATTTTTCTACTTGTTACTAAATAAATTGTAAGTACCATAAAATTTTTTCGTTCACAAAGCAAAACATGTATTAATTATATTTATTGTAATAAAGTTTATGAGTTTCAATCATAAACCATTATTATGTAATGGATGTTATTATCCCCAAAAAGGCAAGGATGAGAAATAACCCAAGGAGACTGTTAATCTGTAGGTAAACTTTACGTACAAACAAATTAGAACAAGTTATATCAAATAGAAAGAAACAGGAATATTTGCTGATATCTTCCAGAGTAATTCTACTATTTTTGGCATGTAAATTTGTTTTCAAGTTTGGAAACTGTGAATATGTAGGAGTAAAACATGAACCTGCTTTTTGAGTAGAAAAGAATTGCTCTCAAGATTTTTATAAATAACTGTCCTTAACAATATTGAAAAACAGTCTGAAACACTGAAATATTATAAATGTATATTATGAATATTGTACATTAAAATAATGTTGCCATGTTGGTTAACATATTGACTGTCACACAGTAATTTATATTCTAATATAATGAAAAACAAATGCCTGCTCTGGTAACTACCCTTTAAGTGGTAATAGGCCAGTGTTAGATTATGCTTCCTCTTTGCCACACCAGAGAATCTTAGTCTTCTCAATGTCTATCTGTATCAGTGCTACAGACCATCTTGGCGGCATTCTGCTGGATCATCTTCAGTTTCTCCACATTCCTTTCCATTAGGGAAACACAAAACTACATAAAATATTCCAGTTGTAACTTCACGAGGACTGAGAATAATAATTGTTCCTTCTACTGATCACACTTTCATGAAGTGACATAAGGCAAGATTTGGTTTGTTTGAGACAAGAGCCCACTTTTGGCACATATTCAGCCTGATGCCTGGTGTACTCCTTGTTCTTTCCAGGAGAACTGCTGTTCAATCAAGTGCTTCCCAAATTCTCCCACTAGTATGTGACAATTCTTTCTCTCAAGTTGATGTTTGCATTTTTGCTCACTGAACTCAAGTTTCTAATGTCCAAGTTTACTGGAGTCTTTCTTGAGTAAAGGTCTACTACTTGGCATATCAAAGCTTTTGAACAGATTTTCAACTTTTTCTCACTGAACTCTCTAAATTTTATAATTATCTTTTGCTTTTAATTTAAATAAAGCTGGAGTTCTGATAAACAGGGTTCATAATCCTACATTTGTACTTCATAGTGCTGAATCACTCTCTAAGCTCCTTCAAGTGAACATAATCGTAATGACTGTTTCTGACTTTGAATCTGAGTTCTTTTTGCAAGCTGCATTACTGTTCTGTATGAAGTAGTTAAAAACCGCTTCTTGTGGTTTTGTGATTTTTGTTGTTGGTATTCCTCACCAGAACATCATGCAAAACAATGAGAGTTAATGAGTTAATATTCTGGTGGGCAGGGGAAGGGGGATGGAGCTTCTGGCCTGACACCAGCTGCTTGCACTCATGAGATGGCTTTCTTGGTTCTGCATGAAGAAAAGCATGCGTGCTTCCCTTGCAGCATAAGATCTCGTATTTTGGACATTATTCTCTCTTATTATGTTTGATGTCGTTAGATGTAGTAAATCACCATTCCTCTTCAGACTGTTGTTGTTGTTTTGGTTTTAGACCAATCTGCTACCTCCTTACCCTTCCTTCTCTCCCCTGGAGTACTCATCTCTGCTCTGGTGGCCACATTGCAAAGGCCGGGGCAGTTTTATTTTCTTTCCTTCTCTCCTTGTGCTTTCTTTCTTTTTTTTTTTTTCCATGTCCCTGTCACGGATTCAGACCTAAAGATAACTTTGTGACATCACTGCAACTATTAATGTTGATAATTTATTTTATTTAGCTGTAGTAGTGAGTGCTCTAGGAGAACTGTAATTCTTCACGGCCTCTTCCAGTGTGTATAGAAAAAGCCAACAGTTATCATTCTGTTTGTCCTGGGTTTGCCAGAGATAGAGTAAATTTTCTTCCCAGTGATTGCTTGTTACTGTATTTTGGATTTGGAAGAAAAACAGTGTTTATTATGCATGAATGTTTTAGTTGCTTTTGAACAATGCTTACACTAAGTCAATAAAGTTTTAGCTTGTCATGCCGCCCTGCAAGTGAGAAGACTGGCAGTGCACAAGCTGGCAGTGGATTAAATTATCTTAGCTGTCCCAAACTGGCTGAAGGGATATTGCTTATCATATGGTATCAGGTTGAACAGTGAAACTATGGGGATTGGACAGGAGGGATGGCCACTGCATGAGGACTGGCTGGATATCAGTTGATGGGTGGTAAAAAAAATTGCAAGGTTTATCATTAGTTTTATATGTGCCTATGTATTTCTAGTGATAATAATGAATAATAATTGGTAACAAAAGTAATAGTAACATTATTATTATTTCCCTTCCTTTTCTGTCTTATTAAATTATCTTTATCTCAGCCCAGGAGATACCTTTTATCGATTCACTTTCCAACCTACTGTGGGAGGGGGACTGGACAGCTGTGTGGTGCTTAGCTTCCTGCCCGATTAAACTACAGCACTACTCTCCTATTGGCATTGACTATAAAAAAGTAAGAGGGAAACAGCTGTCATTACATTCTTTCAAAGGCAGAAGAACAGTATCTATTTAAAGGAAAAATTGCAAATGGGCACTTTCCTTTTTCAAGTTAGAGATTGCTGAACTATGTTTTTCTTCATGACATGGTGTAATGCAAATGATCTTAAAGATGACTCTTTAAGAATAGTATAAGAGATGGTATATAAATAGTACAAAGGAAAGATGGCTCACCTTTAGATGGGAAAGGCTCGCTGTGGACTCCACACAAGAGGGATCTCCAAGAAGAGATCCTTTCCTGGTGGTGGTCAGCCCTTAAGTGGGGCTTGGGGAGAGGGGGAGCCAGGCTCCACCCCTTCCAATCACACAGGTATTATCACCTTCACCTGTGCCCCCATGGCTGACTCAATGCTCACCTCAGGTGACCAATCAGTGGTTCAGGCTGTGATTCAGCAGTTCCCTTACACATGGCCAGAATATAACTATATATACTGAATATAGAATAAATAAAGAATAAATTTTGCCGTTCATTTTTCACTAACAGAAGTTACAGGCATATGGTAAACATAAACGATCTTACAAGGTTTATTCCTTTGAAGTAATATTAATGGCTTAAAGTCCAGATGGATGTCTGTGATGTGTGGTGTCCCTCATGGGTTCGTCTAGGGACTGAAGATATTTAATATCTTTATTAATGATATAATTAAAACTAGTCATATAAAATAGACATACACAGCAATTGAGTTCATCCTTTGAAAGTTTGTGGATGACATCAAGCTAAGTGGTGCAGTTGAAAGTGACAGAGAGAAGGAATGCCATTCAGAGGGACCTGGACAGTCTAGAGAGATCCTGCAGCTGGGTCAAGATACATCAAGATTTAACACAAATTTTCAGTTTTTCCAGCTTCAATAATTAGTTGAAGTCTTTCAAATGTATTTATCTGAATGTATTATTTCAGATATATTTCATATGAATACTTCTAAGCAGACACATTTTAAAATAAATTGGTGAAATATTTCATCTTAGAGCTGTCACTGCCTAGGAAGAATATGAATACATAAAATGAAAGTCTTAGTTATTGTCCAAGTCCAGCCAAAGAAATAACCCAGTTATTCTGCAGCAATGGAAATACGTACTAGAGTTATTGAAAAGTTTATCTGAATTTAAACTGGTATAAATCATGCAAGGAAGATATGCAATCCCAAATATTAAACACTGTAAAGATAAAATTATATCATAGTCTATCTAGATATACTTGATCTTGCTTTAACCTTCATTATTGATTATCTGAAAAATCTTTTGATGCTACTTTATTAGCATTCATTGATACTACACATACTTAGAAAAACATAATCCTGTAATCTTTTTATTGCTCAGTTTGCATTATTTTAAATTATAACACAAATGTATGGGTATTCACAGGATAGTGATCTTGAGAAAATACTAGCAGTACGGGCACTTTCTAGAGATAGTATGGCCAGACAAATTCTGTTGATATAGCCATATCAGTCTCATGAATTTTAAATAATACCTGTGTAAGTGGCTTTTGTTTGCAGCAAAATGGTCATGTAGTAATATTTTCTGTACATTTACATTGACAATAATGATTCTAAAAGTGATGCATTGTACCCATTCTTATCTCACATTGACAGCCTTTTCAATGATTTGTTACTAAAATAGTCCAAACAAAAATCAGACATTCACAATTATTACCTCTGTTTATCATTATGACTTTACAGTAATTATTATTTTCCACTCTTTTAACTAGAAGCAATATGAAATTAATTTGGTCTGATATGAATAATGCAGTGTATCTTCCATTATGTTGGATGCCTAAGAGAAAATATGTGGTTTGAAAAGGCAAGACACCCTCAGGCAGTAAGTCCTCACATAACAGTACTTTAACTTATATGTCAGAAGCACCTTGATCCAGGTCCAAATATGAAGTTAAAAATAAAATAAAAAAATAGGTATAATAATTTCAGGGTCTCAAAGCCTAGTTTTCCTTTCCTAAACCTGAGGTAATATGGGAGAAAGACAGTTTTCATAAAATGAAATGAGTTCACTGCCAAATTCACAGAATCACAGAATTGTAGGGGTTGGAAGGGACCTCTAGAGGTCATCGAGTCCAACCCCTCCGACAAAGCAGGCTCCCTAGACCAGGTTGCACAGGTAGGCATCCAGGTGGGTCTTGAACTTCTCCAGAGAAGGAAATTCCACTACCTCTCTGGGTAGTCTGTTCCAGTACTCTACCACCCTCACTGTGAAGAAGTTCTCATTCACACCTGTGCAGAATATCCTATGCATCAGTTTGTGACCATTGCCCCTACTCCTATCACCACACACTGCTGAGAAGAATCCAGCCTCATCCTTTTGCATCCTGCTCCTTAGATACTTATAGACTTGCATCAGATCTCCTCTGAATCTTTTTTCAAGGCTGAACAGGCCCAGGACTCTCAGACTTTCCTCATAAGAGAGGTATTCTACACCCTTTATCACCTTTGTAGCCTTCCACTGGACTCTTTCCATGAGATCCCTGTCTTTTTTGTACCGGGAAGCCCAGAATTGAACACAGTACTCAAGGTGAGTCCTCACCAGGGCAGAGTAGAGGGGGAGGATCAGCTCCCTTGACTTGCTCATTATGTTCTTTCTAATGNGTGCGGAGTAGAGGGGGAGGATCAGCTCCCTTGACTTGCTCATTATGTTCTTTCTAATGCACTCCAGGATACCACCGGCCATCTTGGCCACAGATGCACCTGTTGGCTTGTAGTCAACAAATTTTCCACCAAGACATTTTCTGAGATATACTTTGTAAGGTAACAATATACAATATAATTCAAGTTAAAGTAAACATGCAAACAAAATCTCTCAATAACTTTGTAATTTGTGATGTTATTGTTGTTACCTTGCTTAAAATTAATATCAAACATAAACTTAGTATTCCTGTTCTTTTTTTATTATTATTATTTTCCTGTATTATTTTAGTGCATTTCAAGTTATCATGAGAAAAGTTAATGAGTAAAAACAGCATAGCCACTCAGCTGAAGAAGCTCAGACAGACCTCATTACGCTTGCAGCATTACACTTTTTTTACATTGCTTTTATTATACTCACAAAGAGCAATCTGGGATCATAAAAAGTGTAGCTGGCAGTTTGTAAAAATGTAGCAGCTTGTTTGTAGTGGTTCCTTCATAACTATCTGCTATCTAACAAAAGCGGGTTTTCAAAAATGTAGCTAACAGCTATTAACATTACAACTGTGCTATTTGTTCCTGTGAAATGACTATCCTCACTGAATTTTAAATAATGAACAGGGGAAGGGTCCTCTGCTGCCTACTAATAAAAATTAAATGCAAAAATAATAATGATGTGTTCAGTATATTCTATGCATTAAAGATTAGAACTGAGTGAAATCACCTTTGGACAGATTTATTTAAATTCCATTGGAACTTTTTTTGCACACTTTATTTTTCATTTTCTGAATAATTATATATAATCATGCTGTCTTTATAAATGTTTAGAGAATGAAAATTCTCATATATATATATATTTAAAGTGGACAGATGAACGATTTATTTGTTACTCATTGCTAATTTGCTTATTTTCCATTGTTAAGAGTTTTGGTTATGCAGTGTGTTGCCTAGGTGAGCAGTCTGCACTGAGATGAAAAACAGCAGTAGGGAATAAACAGTTAAGACTAAGAACACTCACTGACAGAATTTTATTTCATTTTTCTGTGTGAACTATTCAAAGCTAAATAATATATTTGTAGAAATCTGTACTGGTTCAAAAATCATCTGTTATTATTATAATAGCTTACTTTGTCAAATAGCTTATTCACAAAATAGCTTGACAGATTCTTGCTTTATTATGCCTTCAATCATGAAGATGCTCCTAAGGTTGACTCTATTTTTACTATTAAAATGTTATGTA
>VXAB01002886.1:3706-17324 GCA_013399175.1 Odontophorus gujanensis
CAGTTTTTCTGCTTTTTTTTTTTTTTTTTTTCCTGTTTTCTCAACTCTTTTCTTTCCTTCCTATATTCTCTATTTTACTCTTGATGGTTTGTTGGTAGTGGTGGGTTTAATTTTCCTTTAATTTTTTGTTTATTTGTTTGTACTTGGTCCATCCCCTTTTTCTCCATGTTCCATATTAGAGCTATACATTAAGATTCCAGGAAAAAACAAAACAAAACAAAACAAACAAACAAACAAAAAAAAACACAAAAAACCTCTCTCTTTGCTTTCTCCTATGGTATGATGTCAGAAATACCATGGTGGCAAAGGATCATAAAGAAATCATAAGGAAATTGTAAAGANTGGCAAAGGATCATAAAAAAATCATAAAGAAATTTTAAAGAAAATGATTAAAAAAAAAAAAAAAAAAGGATTGAATGCAAGGATTATGTTTTCCTTTTGTTTCAGACTCTTACATTACCCATCTGATTTCCCCAAAGGGAAATATCTGAAGATTTCAAACACTGTGGGATGGAATTTAAGGTGAAGGAAAGCCAGCTTGGTGAATCAGAATTGCATCAGTGAACAATGGAAGAGCCACTGATGTCATCTATAAAGACATCAGTAAGGTTTTTGACATGGTACTCCACGACACCCTTCTTTTCCAATTGGAAAGATATAGATTTGATGGATGGACTGCTTAATGGACAAAAAACTTTCTCCAGGATTGAGTCCAGAAAGTGGTAGTCAATGGCTCCACGTGTGGGTGGAGATCAGTGACATGTGGTGTCTCACAGAGGCCAGTGTTGGGGCTGATACTCTTTAATATTTTCATTAATGAGATCAGCAATTGGGTTGAGTACACCTTCAGTATTTTGCAGATTACTCTGAACTGTGGGGTGCAGTCAACACACCAGAGGGACAGGATGCCACACGGAGGGATCTAGACGGGTTTGAGCAGTGGTCTCAGGAGGAGGTTCAGCAAATCCAAATGCAAGAACCTGAGTTGAGGCAACATCCTTTACCTATACAATCTGAGTGATGAAAAGATTGAACACAGCCCTGCTGAAAAGGACCTGGAAGTATTGGTGGACGGCAAGCTGGACATGAGTGAGCAATGTACTCTTGCAGCTCAGAAAGACAGCTGGATCGTGGGCTTCATCTAAAGAAGCGTGGCCAGCAGAGCAACGGAGGAGAAGCTGCCCCTCTACTCTGTACTGGTAAGACCTAACCTGGATTACTGAGACCAGATGTAGAGTCCTCAGCACAGTAGAAACAGACCTGTTGGAGTTTGTCCAGAGGAGGGCCACAAAAATGATCCAAGGGATGGAATACCTCTCCTACGAGAACAGGATGAGAGAGCTGGGGTTGTTCGTCCAGGAGAAGAGAAGGCTGCAAGGTGATCCAATAGTAGCCTTTCAGTTTCTAAAGTGGAACTAAAGGAAAGATGGGGACTTTTTAGCAGGGTCTTTGACAACAGAGAAATGTTTTCTTTAAGTAGAGGGTAAATTTAGGTTGTATATAATGAAAAAGGCATTTACAGTGAGAGTGGTGAGGCGCAGGAACAGGTTGCCCAGAGACGTGGATTCTCTATCCCTGGAGGCTTTCAAAGCCATGTTGGAGCAGAATCTGAGCAATCTGACCTCTCTGTGGATGTCCCTGTTCATTGCAGGGATGTTGGACTAAGATGATCTTTAAAGGTCCCTCCTAACTCTAAGCATTCTATGATTCTATGATATTTAGATTTTCACTAAATTATATAAGCAGAAATAATACANATTTAGATTTTCACTAAATTTTATAAACAGAAATAAAACAACTTTCCTTTTTTTTTTTTTTTTAAGTGTACAAAATTTCTGTGATAATACCATAAGAAGTACTTATTAATGCAGGAAATCAAATGCTAATTACAGAAAGAACTGTGTCTCATTCACGACATTGCCCTGTAAAATCAACTTCTTGAATTACCCAAATTACTTTCAAAAACAAACAAATAAATAAATATATACTTTTCCCACTCAATCTTTGAATTCTCCCTGTACATTT
Organism: Odontophorus gujanensis; assembly: GCA_013399175.1. NCBI lineage: Eukaryota > Metazoa > Chordata > Aves > Galliformes > Odontophoridae > Odontophorus > Odontophorus gujanensis. The sequence goes on from VXAB01002886.1 coordinate 5,732, forward strand.
GATTTGAATAAGTAAGTTGCATTTCTGAATGCATTCTAGAGCAAAAAGGAAAGCAAAACAGCAAAAGTGAGATTTTCTCCTTGATAGAAAAGGTACCTTTACAACGATCTGTATTTCAATTAGTGCAAGTTCAAAACCTGCTTAAGACCTTAAAAAAAATCCTATTATAAAAGTATAAAAATATTTTACATCTGTAGCAGTTGATTATATATTTTTCTGCACTTGAAGTAGACATGCTTGCGTCATCATATACATGAGGTATAGAGAGGTTTGTAGGCTCAGACCAATAATTAAATTACCATGGTTTAACAAGTTAATACATATCGTATCTCTGTTTATGAATGTCTTTAGAAAAGATGACATAATGAAATGGCTTTAAAATAACTTTCAATGTGATTCATGTGTTACAGACTCATAATATGCACCTTCAACATAAGCAAATCACACTGATGTTCTGTTATCTGATAAGCTGCAGTGACTTGACTGAGTTTACACCCTATGAATAGCAAAATTTATATGCAAATATGAAAGTATTAGCCTTGGCAAATAGGACCTCATCAGAAATACTCTAGTCCTTGTTTCTCTCGGCAAGTAGTAATGTTAAAAATGTAAAGCTTGGTACCAGTGAAAAACATTGCATAAGATGTATGTCAAAAAAAAAAACCAAGAAAAAATAACATTCTTCACTTTTTCTCATATCTCTCCCTTCAGCATCCCATTTTTTTCCAATTATTACACTTTGCTTAATTCATTAGAAGAGTTTAACCAATATACAGGAAGAATATTAGTACTGTGCTATTCTGCTTTGGTACAATCTTGATTGCAGGCCATCAGTTATGGTAATAAAATAAATAATACCAAAGCTTTCAGTACGCAGAAGTCCCAGGCTCTAATACATACTTAAGCTTATTGACTACACTAGTTTATGTGATAATAAAAGCACAAACATATGCATATACCTTTTGCAAATAAGAAAAATCATTTGTCTTGGGCTATCGCCTCCTTTGTGCTTTCACAGCAATTCAAAAGTCATAATAGATAATGGGAAAACAAAGTGCTTGCATTTCATGGATGACCTTGGAAAAGTTGACAGATTTTTCTGTAGTGCAGTTCTAGCACCCTGTCCCAGAGTAAACACTTGTGAAATCATACAACTCTTAGTGAGAAAATTAGTGAAAAAGATTCTTGTTGAAAAAGAAAATTATTTACTTGATTAATCTATTATTTTTACATTGTATATTCTTGTGAGCACCTATTTTTATTTAAAAAACAAAACAAAACAAAACAAATGTGTACATTGTAAATTTTGATTTTTAAAATTACTATATATATAAAAATTAAATCTCTAGCAGAGATACAATTTTGCTTCAAGTGAAAAATTAGTGCAGGTGGACTGTTCTGTTACAATGTTTAGCAGCTGGGTGGTTTGGGGTGAGAAACTGGCACTTTTTTTTATATTGAGAAGCAGTTCTGACCTTCTCTATAGCTCAAAATTAAATAAATTCTAGCTACATTATCTTTTCTGTTGTTTGACCATGTGAACTTTGATATTTTAGGCTCATAGACATGTATTTTTTACTTTTTATTTTTTATTTATTTATTTTTAATTGTAGGCAAATATGCTATTACATTTTGAAATCATGGTATTTGCCATATTTTTGTACCTGTGAGAAACAATATACTATGAAAAGACAAATATGAAAAAGTTGTTGATACTATCAAAAAATAGTATTTTGTATGATAAAGCAGGTAATACTAGTCATTAATCACATTTGGTCTATACAAAGGAAACGTAAATCAAAATGTTGCTAGCTGTGTTAGTTCTACTGTCATCCATTCTGAGATACTCGTACAACAGTACCTGGATCGTGACAGTAGAGTGGATCATGGGGCAGGCACTGCCACCATCTCTATTGCATTAGAGTCCATCTAATGGGAGATCTTTCATTGATCAGCTCTGCTGCTGCTATACTATATGTACAGGCACCCTCACGGTAGACTTATAATTGTAACATGATTGTTGTCAGCGGGTAGTGTTCATATTCTGAATTTTGTACCCCCAGAAAGACAAATAAAATGTAGACTGTTCTAGGGATATAATCCAGGTTCCTACTTCTACATCTTTGCGCAGGTTGTACAGAAGGATAGAGACTGTGACAAAGGAGACTTGACATAAGTGCAATGGTAGTTAGGAATAATTAAGCTGCGGTCCAGTTAGTGTACCTGAAGTACTGCAAAGTGGTGGTAAGTCAGTGAAGATCTGTTTGGCTTGGAGCCACCTGTTCTCTCTTCCCAACCAGACAACAGGCTTTGCTTATTCTGGTGTAGCCTAAATCCAGCAGTTTATACACATCCAGTTATGACTTATGGACTACTGTGGAAGAGAGGAACTCTGAAATGCCCTAAGGCAAGTGATGTTTTCTATTTTTATTTTTATATTATTCTATTATCTTATAAAATAGTTTAATCAATGAACTCAAGCAGATAGTAGAAGAGCCTTCAGTTTATGGGGAAACTTTTAAGATTTATTTTGGCCATTTGTAAGTAGTGCCAACATTTGAGCTGTGAAAGAGGTGGAAGTGGAAAATGACCTAATGCACTTTTTTTTTTTCAGTATATGAAGAGACAAAATTTCTTTTCCTTACCAGGGGCTCTACAAAATAGAAGAGTAACAGGACTGTCGTATTTATGATGTTTGTTGTGCATCTGTGTGGAAATAAATAGATTATTCCATATGAATTCCAAATAAAATATATGACTAAAGTAAATTTTACTTATGGGTATTGATCATATTGACTGAAAACTCCTTCTTACAAATTCCCTTGTTTGTATAACAGAAGTGTTATCATTTGGTTAAAAAAAAAAAAAAGAAAAAAAAAAAAAGATGAATTCTGACATTGCATATTTCAGTTATTATTAATTGCATATTTTCAGCTTTTATTCTTCAGAGATTTTTATCCTGAATCTAAGGTGATGGTGTTGATTATTTATCTCTCATAAGACAATATAATACAATATAATACTAAAGGTTTTGTTTGTTTGTTTGTTTGTTTTAATGTATTTACTGGTATGCCTTCATAAACTGCAGTGTGAGAGCTAACACTGGTTGAAGTTTGTTCCTGTGCCTTAAAAGTGTGCAAAAATGTTATTTCTGATTCCAGCCATGCCGAAACTAGCAAAGAACTCTCTTTCAATCTTTTTTTCTTTTGAAAATTTTGGTTAATAATGATTGTCATGCTCTGATAAAACCTATCATTATTTGCTAAAAATGACATGGATGGGCAAAATGCAGTGTTAAAGAGACTAAAACACTAAAATGGTTTAGGATGCATTCTAATGTGAGTAAAGCTGAAATGCTCCCATTTTACTCAGCTCAGGTGACAGCATATTATTTATTTTCTCTCTCCTGCCTCAATTACTTGTCTTTACCATGCCTGGGGTCACATATCTGCTTACAGGATAGCTTTGTTAGAGGCACAATCATATTAACACAGAGACTGCCACTTAAAATCTTCAGCATCTGCTTGAATGCTTGTCTTCCTCTTAATCGACTCCACGGGTAATATATTCCCAGCTGATATCTTTAGATAGTCAACAGAGAAGATGTGGAATTAATTTGGACCACTATTCTCAGAAAATATTCAGGGAGAGGAAATTAGACCCCAGAACATACCCTAATCAGAAAAGAGGAGCAGCAGAAGAAACACTGGGAAGATTATGTGAGATTCAGTATCAACTAATACGTAATGTTTAGTGGATGCAAAAGTAAGATCAGTAGTGCAATAGGTTCACCATAAAGGTCTACCAGTAGAAACAGCTTATAGATGAAAAAGTTTAGATTTACAAGGAATACAAGGAAACACTGTTTAGAACAAGGAGAAAGGAAAAAAAAGAAATCATCTAACAATATGCTTTGAAGTCAGTTTCATTTATCTACAAGTTAACATATTTCAATGATAATTAAATATGTTGTACTCACTGACAGTAATANTTATCTCTCATAAGACAATATAATACAATATAATACTAAAGGTTTTGTTTGTTTGTTTGTTTGTTTTAATGTATTTACTGGTATGCCTTCATAAACTGCAGTGTGAGAGCTAACACTGGTTGAAGTTTGTTCCTGTGCCTTAAAAGTGTGCAAAAATGTTATTTCTGATTCCAGCCATGCCGAAACTAGCAAAGAACTCTCTTTCAATCTTTTTTTCTTTTGAAAATTTTGGTTAATAATGATTGTCATGCTCTGATAAAACCTATCATTATTTGCTAAAAATGACATGGATGGGCAAAATGCAGTGTTAAAGAGACTAAAACACTAAAATGGTTTAGGATGCATTCTAATGTGAGTAAAGCTGAAATGCTCCCATTTTACTCAGCTCAGGTGACAGCATATTATTTATTTTCTCTCTCCTGCCTCAATTACTTGTCTTTACCATGCCTGGGGTCACATATCTGCTTACAGGATAGCTTTGTTAGAGGCACAATCATATTAACACAGAGACTGCCACTTAAAATCTTCAGCATCTGCTTGAATGCTTGTCTTCCTCTTAATCGACTCCACGGGTAATATATTCCCAGCTGATATCTTTAGATAGTCAACAGAGAAGATGTGGAATTAATTTGGACCACTATTCTCAGAAAATATTCAGGGAGAGGAAATTAGACCCCAGAACATACCCTAATCAGAAAAGAGGAGCAGCAGAAGAAACACTGGGAAGATTATGTGAGATTCAGTATCAACTAATACGTAATGTTTAGTGGATGCAAAAGTAAGATCAGTAGTGCAATAGGTTCACCATAAAGGTCTACCAGTAGAAACAGCTTATAGATGAAAAAGTTTAGATTTACAAGGAATACAAGGAAACACTGTTTAGAACAAGGAGAAAGGAAAAAAAAGAAATCATCTAACAATATGCTTTGAAGTCAGTTTCATTTATCTACAAGTTAACATATTTCAATGATAATTAAATATGTTGTACTCACTGACAGTAATAATGTCAGTTGAAGTGATGTATTGCTTTTATTTTGGCTGAAAGTTTTAAGCTATTTTTCTCCCTTCTTCCCTTCCCNCCACACTGTAGATGTGTGAGTGTAAGAGCAGGTTTACACATGAAAACCTGACATCTCCCAGAACCATGGCAGACAACTCATACACTGCAGGTATCATATCTGGGCAGGCATGAATATAAGGGGCAATTTGCTAAACTAATTCAAGACTGTTAATCTGCATATAGTCAAGTTCTCTTTGGAGCCATACAAACATATATTTATGTATGTATGTGAACATTTATATGAAATGACATTCGGTGTGGCAAGTTCATTTTACCTTGAAGGACCTGTTTTCAGCAAATATTTAAAGACATTCATTTTTATCACCGCTGAATAGTGGGAGTCTAAAGCATCAGACAAACTATAGAGTTCATCAGAATAAAAATCTTTGGTAGAATCAACAAAGTAAATACATTTCTTCTCAGTCACAGTCTTATGCTGTCACACAGTGAATTATTTTACCTTTGTACACATCTATTTGGTAACAATAATGGTGGTTTTAATATTTGAAAACAGATTTGACATAGAAATGTTTCAAAGGGCTTGTCTAGACAGCTTGTACTACTGCTGCAAGAAAGTGTTTAATCATTTCATGCCTTAGTTTACTGATCTGCAAAATGGGAATAGGCTGAATCTGGCCTTAACTCAGAGAAAAATTTAGTCACCCCAACAGTCTGAATAAAAACTTAAGGATTTGGCCCTGTGCTGACAGTCTGTAAGCTGGAGTGCAAATGTTCTACATGTGCTATTTGACCTCTACAGTTGAGGATTTAAAACTTTAATTATAGGAATGAGAAGATGAGAACAGATTCTGAGTTAGCTACTTTTTTTGAATAGATATTCAGACTCCAGAGGGAATAGTGATTTGCAGGCTCATTGAGGGAGAAAAAGGATGTCCTTTCTTTCCTAGGTGTATGGGGAGGAACAAAAGCAGGCCTTGATACTGTTCCATTAAAATAAATCACTTCTCAATCCAGGCGAGAATTTGTATCAGAATATTTGATAACTGAAACTTTACCAACAAGAGCAAATCAGAGAGGGCATTTGATTATAAGGGGTCATATCCTGCTAAACCTCTCTCAGAGGTGTCTCACTGAATTCAGAAGATCAGTATGCAGAAAGTTACCTGGATAAAATTGTAAGACAGTGAAGTCTGAAAGAGAGAACTATGTTGCTGTTTTGTTCTGGGGAGAGTTGTCAGCAGACGAATTATAAGAGTTCTAATCCTACAGACTGACCTTAAGTTGCCATTGAAATCAGTTAAAAAAAAATAAAAACCTCTGACTTCAGCAGTGACAAGACAGGATATTTAGGATTAATTAATTCTTTACTTTCCAGATAATACTTTGAGATCCTTAGTCGTCAAAATCCTGTATAATGGCAAAGTGGCACTGTAATCCATACAGCATCAGTTCATGTTTAGAGAATTATTTTTCATGAATACTGGAATACTATCATTACAGTGTTGTAAATATCTTTGATTCCTCCTGTTAGGGCAAACACATGCATATTTTTGGGGTTTAAATTTTCTTATCAACAACAGTAGCTGTAGTTCTGTACAGTAGAAGGAACAAAACTAGTAAAAGAGTGAAGAGAATGGGTCTATCTACAGACAGTACCAAAAAAATGTGCTGAAACAGTAAAATATTTTGCAGAGACACTTGTTTGAAAAGGAAGAGTTGAGAAGAGTGTTGAAATAGCTGTACTGGATTAGTAGGATATTTTACTGTGGAATTTAACTACACATAACATAGATTTCAAAAGGCAATAAAAAGTCACCATCACTAACAAAATGTTCAAAAAGATTAAGTTCTTCCTTCCTTGTGTTCTGAGGAATATTTGAAAATAAAATTAAATTGGATTATAAGAAATTAATTTTAGCCTCCTTACTGCCCTAACAGTATTTTTTAAAGTTAAACCAACAGTTTGTGTATATGTGTGTAAATAGATGCACATTCATGCACTTATACACATAGAAATTTTCAGATCTTTGTTTTCCATATCTTCTTCATATTCTTAGAGAGAAATAAGCTCAAAGCATCTCTAGAAATAAACTCATAAACCTGAATATATGTACTTTTAAAAGAAATAAAGAAAGTTAAAGTTCCTACCTGAAATGATTATTAGTATTAACAAATGGCCTGTCTACATTTTCTTTCTGCTATAGATTGCAGTACATCTCATATGCAGTCATATACTTTCGCAACTCTTTGACAGTGTAGCACAACATAACCATTCCCATTTTATAGATGAGAAGAACCAAGGCAGAACGATTAAAGAAGTCACCCAAAGTTATACAAGGTCTGGGGAAGAGCCAGAAATAGAATCAAAATCTCTCAAGTCCCTGACCTTCATATTAAATACAAGATCATCCTCCCTCTTTTACTAGTTAGAGCATTCAATTCACCCCATCTGGTGTGCGTGTATAATTTGTACCAGAGGGGTAATTTATCCCTAGAGGAGTGCAGGCAGGGCTTGCAAGGGGTGTCAGCTGTGCGCTCAAGATTTGCATGGCCTATACATTCATCAAAATTAGAATTTTTCCCAAGGAGCATTTCTGGCAAACATATAAGAAGAGGTGTTGCAAAATTCTCTTTAGACGTCCCCAAGTTTTTAGAAGGCGATTATCCTCAATTGCTCATTGAAAAGCCAAAAACAAAGCCCATCCTTCAGTAACTTTAGGCTTTCTTTACTATCTTAGAACCATCATTTGATATTTGAGATAGCATCTATTACTTTAAAAAAACGTATATGCTCTCAATTCATGTTTTAAGGAAATCTATCTGGAAACTGAGGATTTTTTGCTATTAAATTATTGATTATTGTATGCTTCTTAATTGGTTATTTTTTCTTCCTATGGTACCAATTATCCTACAGAGTCAGGATGAGAGAGTTGGGGCTCTTCAGCCCAGAGAAGAGAAGGTACCATAGGAACATTATAGTGGTATTCTAGTACCTGAAGAGGGCCTGCAGGAAAGCTGGGGAGGGTCTTCTTTCTAAGACCCTAAGGGTATTTCTAAGGGTATGCAGCGACAGGACAAGAAGAAATGGTTTTAAACTGGAAGAGGGTAGATTTAGACTAGATATAGATTAAGAAATAATTGATTTTGAGGGTGTTGAGACACTGAAACAGGTTGCCCAGTAAAGTTGTGAATGCCCCCTCCCTAGAAGCATTCTAAACCAGGTTGGATAGGGCTTTGAGCTACCTGGTCTAGTGGGAGGTGTCTCTGCCTATAGCAGTGAGGAGTTGGAACTAGATGGTCTTAAATGTCCCTTCCAACCCAAATCATTATATGGTTCTATGATTCTATGAATTAGGACACAGAACTGATCTAATAAGGTAGGTTATCTGTCCACAGAAGACTCCATTCAAGATGGCTCAAACTCAGGACCTTCAAATTTGGATGAGAATCCTAACTTTGTATGTTTATCTGAAACAAATGGCTCAACTTCTTCAGATTTATTGAAGGCTAAAAAGTAATAATTAAACTTGGCAGAATGTGGACATGTCCACTGTGAATTTGAAACATTTCATCTTCAAATTTCTAATATATCAGTCTCAAGAAGTGGGAGTGAATCTGCTCTCTTGCCTGTTCTCTGATAATCCTGCTGTCTTCCAGAGCTTTCTGGCAGATTTATGTCACTGTATGAAAGTGGGAAGATAATCAAACTTAGTATCTCTGTGCTTAAAGCAAAAAGCAAGATAATTTTATTCTTTATTTGGTGTTAAAACAAGCAAAGTGTCATTTCACTTAAGTCCATAAGTTTTGCAGTTAATATTAGACAATTTTAAGCTGATGCTGAAGTCAATGAGTGTTATTCACATGACTTCAGTAGTCAATAGGCTCATATTTGCTTTAATATTTATCTTTCCCAGTGGGGTGAGCCATTTCCTATTTCCTCAAAGGATCTCTCAATCAAGCAAATATTGACCATGTACTTTCATCAATTTGACCCTTAGCAGTTCTGAATGGTCCAAGAACAGACAGGTATTATCTCACTTGCATAGAGTGATCTAGTCCTTAGACCCTGTTGCAAATCTGCAACAATGTCTGCCTGATCTCGGTGTGTGGAGAGTGGCAAAATAGATTGCCAGCTTCCTCCAGTCTCTAGTCAGAGTCTGTAGCTCATTATCTCATCCCTGACCATGATCACCTCTGAATCAGTCACCTTAGAAGCATCATTCTTTGAGGAGCATTTAAACTTGTGGAAATTGTATATTCAGCCCCATTTCTTCACTATTTCCAGACTTTCTCAGGTTCAATAACTATCCATGGAGATCTGTAGTAAGATCTGTAGTAAATCCTGCTCAGATACAGATTTCTTCAGAGGCAATGGAGCTACCCACATGAGTAAAGCTGAGCTGGGTAGGGCCAAAATTTAGTATTAAATCCTGGCAGTTCCAGAAATGTAGTTTTAACAAGGCTTATTTGAAATGAAGGCACATTTTTCAGTGCTCATAACAGCAGCAAGATTCTTATTATACAACATTTAAAAGCAATAATTTCTGCAGATTTAACCTCATAGATTTTCTAATACAATAAAATTAAATTTAAAAAACCCTGAATGCAGCAGATATAAACCCTTCATGTGCAATTAGCAAATTTTAAATAGAAACTTTAATATCAACATTATTCTTTATGTCTCGATAAGTGGAATATTATTTAAATTGATATGACATAAGAGGATATAAATAATTCCTAAGTGTAGATCTAAACCAGAATTTCAGACCATATTGAAACAGCAAAATACTATCAATTCCATATCTCCCGTGTATCATTCATTACTAGCCTGATGACACGTTTTTTTTTTTTATTATTATTTTATTTTATTTTTTTTAGGGGACTAGATTAGCATTAGAGTTCTAATAAACATTATAAATAAATACAAAAAGCTATTCTAAAAATCCAGTGTAACATAAAATAATTGTGTATGCTCTCCCAAACCATCTCTTCTTCAGGTGGCTGAAAAAGTGTTATAAGCAGACATATAGTCAGAGAGACAGTGAACTTAAGCTCTCTTTACTGAAGTAAAAATATTAACATCTTAAACCATGGATGTGTAATTTAATTAGGGACAATTTTTCATTGCAAATAAACATAGGGTTCATAAGAGAGAGAATTACAACTGGAATTTCTACCTATATAAAATCAAAAAAAAAGGTTCTCTGTGCTATTCTGTAAAAGTTGGATAAAAAAGTTGCTTCCTCCTCTGTAAGGTATAGGAAGAGAATTGTAAAATTATTACAATCTATTAGCAGAAAAATACCTATGATCTGTATTTGTTGTTATCAAAGCAATAAGTTAATTCAAATCAGATGATTACATTGATGACAGCACATCTGGCAGATACCAGACCTATGTAGTTTTTTTACAAAGTCATTTTAGTCTGCAGCTTTTTTAGATTCTTTTGGGTGAGAATATTTTAGGGTACAAATCAAGCAATCTTTTGACAGAGTTCTTTAGAAAGTTGTAAGGATTGAACTTTTACAAAGTGACATTCATTTTCTAATACTTCTTAAGTAGATAGCAAGCAAATTACAAGAGCCAGACATTCCCTAAAATTCAACATTTTTAAGATATTAAACAGGAAAGTATATCTAGCTGATGAAAGCGACATGTTGCTTGAAACTTTTCTACCTATATCCCTGAGAGAACTTCAGAAAGTCATAATAGAATTCCCTTCCCATGAATATCACAGAATCACAGAATTGTTGGGATTGGAAGTGACCTCCAGAGATAATCAAGTCCAACCCCCTGCCAAAGCAGCTCCCTAGCCCAGGTTGCACAGGTAGGCGTCCAGGCGGGTCTGGAACGTCTCCAGAGAAGGAGACTCCACCACCTCTCTGTGCAGCCTGTGCCAGTGCTCCGTCACTGCACTGTGAAGAAGTTCCCATGCACATTTGTGTGGAACTTCCTATGTTTCAGTTTGTGTCCATTTCCCCTCATTCTACCACCACACACTGCAGAGAAGAGTCCAGCCTTGTTCCTTTGCCTCCTGCTCCTTAGATATTTATAGACTTGGAACAGACCCCCTCTGAGTCTTCTTTTTTCAATGCTGAACAGACCCAGGTCTATTCCTTTCCTCATAAGGAGGTATTCCATGCCCTTTATCATCTTTGTAACCCTCTGTCGGACTCTTTCAAGGAGATCCCTGTCTTTTTTGTACCAGAGAGCCCAGAACTGGACACAATACTCCAGGTGAGGCCTCACCAGGGCTGAGTAGAGGGGGAGGATCACCTCCCTTGACCTACTGGCCATGTTCTTTTTAATGCACCCCATGATCCTGTTGGCCTTCTTGGCCACCAGGACACACTGCTGGTTCATAGCCAGCAGAAAACCCAGGCCCCTCTCATCCCCCAGTCCATACCGGTGCAAGTGGTTATTCTTCCCTAGGAGCAAGAATCTACACTCACTCTTGTTAAACCTCATCTGGTTCTTTTCTGCCCAATTATCCATCCTGCCAAGGTCTTGCTGAATGGCAGCACAGCCTTCTGGTGTGTCAGTCAGTCCTCCCAGCTTTGTATCGTCAGCAAACTTGCTGA
>VXAB01002887.1:0-17401 GCA_013399175.1 Odontophorus gujanensis
AGAGAGGTGAGGGATCTGGAAAACTGATTGATAGCAAGGAAATTGGAAAGAACAACAACTGCTGCTACTGTTGCTGCACTGGAGCAGGATCCAAGGGGTCAGTGCTTCTCTGTGAGCCTGAATTCCATGTCTTTCCTGTAGTTTCTTTGGCTGTAGAGCTCTGTATCTCTTTTGATTGTGTTTCTGCAAGAAAAATTAAAGGTGTCAGTGAGAAATTGTTTGCAATTCTGAGCTGAACAGAGTCAAACATTCAACTGCTAAGGGTTTGCTGTTGAACAATATGATCTCCTGTGGTGTAAGCAAACACATATGAACTTATTTGATATTTGCCAATACTACTGTTATCTCAGAGGTGGGCATCCTTTCCTGTGGCTTTCTGGAGTATCATTGAATTCAATGGTAGTTGCTCTCAGAATTTAAGTGCACTTGTGTGGTACTCAGAGTGATAATGGAGTTGACCAGTCTTTTCATCAAGCCTCCTTCTTCCATTTTCCACTTCCCTCCAGTAAGAACTGTTGAGTTCCTTACTGAAAGCAAATCAACTTCTCTGAAAAATGGTTGTCACAAGGCTCCTTTGAGCTCCATCTGAGTAGTGGTTGATGCTCTAGGACAAGGCATGCAGATTAACAGAACTTACAGCTCAAGAATAATGCGAGGCCTTGGGCCAGGGCAGGGTGAGAAAACTTTGGGGGACATGGCCATTAGGGCTTTCAGTGACCTCAGGGAGATATACATTCACAATAGAAACATAGTTATGTTAGAAGTAACTATTCATACCTCTTCCAAGAGCACTTGAATGTAAGTACTAGTTTTCCAGGCAATTAGGACTACTCTGGGAACATTATTCTTGATAAGAAGCTTTACAATGATTTGCAAAAAGCTTCTGCTTTGTGTGGAGTACGGTGTTATCCTCCCTAATACTTGCAGTAAAATCTCAGAACTATCAAAGGTGATTTTCAATTCATTAGGTTTATAACCTCTTCTGAAAAAGTTGTTTTAGAGATCAAGAAGAGATTTGAAATCCCAAGCATTTGATAAAATTAAAACAAATTCTATGTTAGATGATAAGGGCTGGCTCCAGAGTAGGAAAACCTGTGCACACCATAAGTAGCTGACAGAGTCAGAAAGCGATTGTAATGATAATTAGGTAGCAAGGGAAAACTCAGTCTACTCACTTTGAAACATCAATAACTAACAGCTTTACTATACTCTTTCTTATTCCAGCTTCTTTGGTGAGGTGTCTTTATGTTGATGAGAAGAATGTGGAGAAAGGAAAATAAGGACATCATCTTTTTCTTCATTCAGGTCTTAATGTAAATAAGGAAAAAAAAAAAGAAATGTTAATAGCTATATGTATATAAGTACTTCTTACTGATGCATTAATATGGAATACATTTTTATATCATATTATAAATCCAAGGAACCTGTAATCATGATAGAGAATACAGGTCCCAAACAATTGATGTGGAAGGGTACGCTATCACCCAGAAAGCTGAAGAAATATTATATGCTATTATATGCTATTATATGCAATTATATGCAGATGAAGGGCTTGAGGAGCTGATTTTCTGTACATCAGTGACATGGTAAGATGCCATAAGAGACCTGAACAACAGTCTTTAGTGCATGTAGAAACTGTAAGACTTCATTTAATAAGCATCTGTATGAGAGTCAAGGAAACAACAATGTTCTCTGCATATATGTAGCATAAATTATACCATTAAAATTAAGAGCTACTTCTTACTGAGTTCGTTGACCTTTGATACGAACTCTCCCAATAAATATCTTTTTAAATAGATAAGGCTTGCAGAAGCACAAAGATTTGTACACTCAAATACATGCAGATAGATTTTCCATAGCAACATACATTCATTATTTGTAAACAGAATTTACTCTTGAAGTTCTGATAAGAATATGCAGAGAAGGTAGCACTGAGAGATGACTTCATCATATAATTAAAGTTCTCTAGCATATGAAGACAATGTTATGGCACGCTTATTGGTGATCTTCTGATCACCAGTGTGTGTCACTATACACACGCTTTGCTATTGATAAGTCTATGGAAAGTGAAATGTATTCTTTTGGATTTCTTACTTGTTCAGCTTTATGTGCTTTCACACATTTAAACAATGCATTCAAAATTTTTCCCCCCTTCCCCCTCTTTCTCTCTTCTTCCCTTCCTTCAAAGGTTAGTTCTGGGGCCACAAAACAATTATTCAATTAAAATAAAAAAAAATGATAATAATAATGAAGTTCAACAGTCCAAGATTTGTTATATTCAAATGAAAGAATACAATTCCCTGGTTATTATCTGTCTCTCTTCAACACCAGTAATTAAGGACAATTCTTGTAAGATATTTGAGGTGTTCATGTAGCTGTGCCACATTATTTCCTCAGTCACTTAGCTCTTTAGGCTTCATAAACCCTTATCTTGAACATCCAAATTGGGATCTCTCATGCTTATAAAATTGAAGATACTTTCTTCTGTTTCTGTTCTTTCATACTTTTTCATTATTACATCCCACAAGGATGCATTTACTTTACACAATGAGTGCAGTAACTCAGAATACATGGTTTAATGCCCTCCTTTCAGACAAGAGAAATGGTTATCAAAACTACAAATTTTCATGATTATGGGGTCTTAGTTCTTTGAGTAAAATAATTTCTCCTCCCTATAGTGAAGTGATCAACCATTGATAAGAACGCTTCACTTCCTACTGAAAGAATTAATTTCCCTGCTCCTTTAACAACATTTCAAAGCCACAGAAAACTTCATGTCCATCAAGATATTTCTGGTCTTTATTGACAGATTTCTGAAACTGAGTGCTCACTGGTGCTGCAGGGACATCCTGAGGGTAGCAACTCTCCCCAGACCTAGCAAAATTAGATATACTAATTCTGTCTGAACTGAAACCAATTAGTTTTGCACTAAAATGCATGAATTGTTTTGGAAATTTGTCCCTGACAAATGAGAAAGACCCTACAGAACAGCACATGTGCCTTGTCATTAGACTGGAACAGAATGAGAGTGCCTGCCAAACTGACCAGACCTGTTATTCTGTTTGAGCTAAGCGTCCTGATTGCATGAGAGCCATGCTGCAGATGCTGTCGCTGGTTCTCACCTGCCAATTTCTGCCCTGAATTACTCTCTAACCTGGACACTTCATCATGTTTTCAAACTGTTGAAGTAAAATCTAAGTAGTTGTCAAAATCTAATTAGACTAGAATTTATTTTACAGAACCCACAGAATGCTTCTTTAATAATCCTCTCTATATATTTACAATAAATTTTATTAAGGTGTTTTACTGTCCAGGTTCATATATGTTTATTCTGTTGCACTGTGCTCAACTTCCACAGCCAAATGTGCAGGGTTACAGAGAATTTATGAATAATCTTTGACTTTAAAAAAGATACAGTGAACTGATACATGCATATTTAGGTATAGATATGATATATGCATTGTTTTGACCAGCTTTGTTGGTAGACAAATGAACATTTTCTTAACTTTTTACATTATTACCATTTACATTATTTGGCCATGAAAGGAGGCTGGACTCCCATCTCTTTTTAACAAAACTGACTAAAGGAGGAGGAATTTTTTCAGAAATGGTAATTGCCTGTTAATGTATTTATTTCTTTTTCCAAGTTTTCTCCAGTTCTATCTCATTTTCTTAACAACTTAACAAAAACAAACAAAAAAACCATCCCGTACACAAAACTTCTCTCATAGCATTCCCAAAATTACTCTCAGAAAATTTCCTGTCCCTTAATATTCTCTGGAGAGAATTCTTAGGAACAGAAATAGCATTCATGGAGGTAATAAGCATGGAATTTTCAGTGGCTTATGTGTCTTGTTTTCACAATTGTTTTGTATCTCATTTTAGTTTTATTTATTTATTATTTATTTTAATTACAAGTTCTCTGTCACATTTGGGCCTTGGCGAATTGAGAGAACTGAGGAAATATTTCTCAAAACAGTAAATTCTTTCAGTTCAGGAGTAACATATTAAGCACAACTACTGTAATATGCAGTTCCCAGCAGATGATTTTACATAATGAGTCTCTTTTTAGTAGAAACAATTTTGAGCATCAATTTGTAGTTTATTCTTTTTGTTATCCAGTACAAGGTGACTTTCATTAACAAAATGGAAAAGTATGTTTTTATGACAGTAGTATTATAATTCTGCTGCTGTTTTTCACTTAACTTTAAGAAAATATAATTATATTTGCTGATATAATAATCAGCACCAGATGTGTTAAATGTCTTTGATTAGAAAATGAAAGCTATAATCCCTGTTGTTTTCTGAGAGTTTATATTATACTGCAATCATAACAATTTAGAGTACAACATTACCCATTTCAGTGGCTTTTCTGAAGCTAAATTATGCCTTGACTTTAATGAGACCATGAACACAAATAAAAGTACAAAAGTACCTACAGCTGCAAAGCAAACCTTTGGGGCCTTACAATCGCTTAGCTAATAAAAAAGAACATTCAGTATAGGTCAAATGTTTATGCTATTTTCTGAAGGTTTTTTTTTAACACAGCAGAATTTATAAATCTCCATCCAGGAGACTTGTCTATGTCTAGAGCTGCACTCTTGATGACAAAGCCATTCAGTGTAGAAATTAATTTTGAAAAAGATGTCTGAAGAAGATGTAGAATTCAGTTATGCACTGAGCATTCAAGACATAGGAAAATTCTGATGCATTCAGATTTAAGTTGTTGCCATCTAACTGTAGGCACATAATTGAGATGCTTGTTTTCCACAAGGTCTCTCTAGAGTCAGCAGAGAGGAGAGAGCACTTCCTCCAGGTCATCTCAGACATCTCGTGGAAGTGAACTGATTAGAAGGACAGCCTACAGTGATGGGGATTTGTCAGTGGTTTGTGGGCTGGTTCAGCCCAGTTCCATGACAAATGGGAAAGGGGAAGGGGGAAAAGGAAAAAGGGAATGGAGACGGACCTAAAAACAAAACAGTGGCAATGATCTGAAGAGAAATACTAATTTACTAAATAAGATATCAGAATATAAAATAACACAATATAATATGATATAATTAGAATTGAAGCTAATAAATCAAATAAAGAGAAAGTGTCTGAAACTGAAGGCCTTACTCTGATGCTGAAGGTGAGATGGCTAGGAAGAACCCACTGCTGAGATGAACAGCAATAAAGAGGAAATCTTGAGTCCTGCATGCAGTGTTATTTTTTCCCTGTGGGTGGAGATTGGGAATGCAATGTCCTCTGCGTTATGCACTTCTCTTTTGAGAACCAGGTACCCAGACAGTCCACGGAGTTGGAGTATTAATTCTTTAACTCCCAGTGCCTCACATGATGGTATGATGTTCAATACTGATAACAACAATCATAAAACCATGACAGGGTCTTTCTCAAAGTACTTCAATTAATACATAAAGTTAGATTGAATGCACCTGAGACTTTCAGTGGAATTTATATTAATGCCTGAAGCAGCATGGTCTGTTTTTAATTCACTGAGTAACTCATGTAGCATACACTGTGCATGCTATACATGCATGCCAAATGCTTAACTTTCATGCAGATCTTTAGACTATAATTAAAATATTTTGATGATTCACAAATTAAAACAAATAAACAAATAAACAAACAAAAAATGCTTATTTTCCAAGTTCTACTCTTCCTGCTCTGACAATGTAAAATGGCTCAGGGTGTTTCTGATATTATGTCATGAATTATTATATTTCTGAAGGACAGTCTTCCTGGTTTGCATAGCAGAATCTGTCCATTGTAATGCTTGTGTCTAGTCACCCATCTTTTCACTCCTATGTATCCCATTTATATCACTGGATGGTAATAATAATTGATCTTTTATTTCAAGAAAATTTCAGTTTTGCATTGTTGTTCCAACTCTTTACTGACTTTACTTGTGGTTTCTCACTGACAAATATGTTAACAATTCTGTAAAATCACAAAAATTTAAACAGATGGAATGATGAAAGACTTTCAGAAGACAAATTTGTACATACATTTCCAGTTTCCCTCTACTGATAGCTACTCCAGCTGTTTATTGATCAAGTAGTGAGAGAGATATATTAGCCTTATTCTAAGCTTGAATATAAGGCATAGGAGACAGAATGAGCATCCTGGAGCTGCTATGAGGAAAGATTTGTATTTGGAAGATTTATTGTTCTTTTAACCCAAAGCAAAAAAATTAGAGGAAGAAAAGTGATTTATAACAAGTAATCTGAACAGATAGCATGCACCACCTGATTGCACAGCCATCCCAGACAGAGTGCTGCAACTGGGGCAGTTTTGATAGTCAATAAGTACAAGTGATTGAAAGTAGAAATCTTCATTTCAGTGCTAGGCAGTACTTGACTACTTTGTCCCATAGCTGCTGGAAGGCTCTTCTTTCACTTATATTTCCATCCATGTCTGTAGGACAGCATTATATTTATATACTGAAACACAAGACAGTGTTTGTTAATGATCTGACTGATGATACCCCTGTATTTTAATATAAATACATTTGTTATTTTCCTTTTTTTAGTCTCTTCAGGATAATGGTCAAAGTGAATGCTGAAGAAAATGGTATTTGGTGTGCTTCTATTTGCATCTCAGCATCTTTCTTGTTAAAACTACAATAATCAATTTCTTTTCCGAAGTTTAGCTTCAGACTTTATTCAAATATGATTGAAACCAAAATAAAATAATATTTTTGGAAGTAAGAGTTTTATCCCTATACACTATGTCTTGTTGGAATGAATTTAATTTTCTTTACAGAAACTTGCATGTGCTGTGCTTTAGATCTGTGATCAAAACAATGCTGATAACATATTGATATTCTAGCTGTTGCTTAATGGACCATACACAACATAAGAACCTTCTCTGTTTCTCATTCTACTCTTCCAGCAAACAGATTAGGGGTATGCAAGAAGCTAGGAGAGGACACAGGCAGGCAGATGTCCCAGATTAACCAAGGAGATTCTCCATGCCACATAAAATTATGTTCAGCAATAAAAATGGAGAGAGAATATGTAGATTCACTAGCCATCTTTTGTTCAGGAACTGACTGGGCATCAGTCTGCATATGAGAGGTGATAACTGATAGGATTTGCATCACTTGTTAGGTCTTGTTTTCTTTCTCACTTCTTCCACTTATCAAACATTTTTTATCTCAGTTCACAAATGTTCTTGCATTTATACTTCCTTTACTCTTCCACCTATGCACTGAAGGAGGAAGGAAATGAACAAGTGTGTAGTTTAGCTCCAAAACCATTCTAAAAGAAAAAAATATAATGCAGAATAAAAGACAACAGGATCTATATATAAGTATCACAGTGTCACTTTTTTACTTCTTGATAGTATTTCTAGCACTTGCTCACTGGGGTAGATTTATTACATTGCCTGAAGTCATGTCTACACATGAAAGTAGTGGAGGTGCTGTTGGTAAATTTTATCTATAAGGCACAGTAATTTTCTATAGTCTGACTGAGTTTCACTGTAGCCATGTGGAAGCTTCAGGATGGGGCAGCTGTTATGTTTTCTCAGAGCAGGAGTTCTAAGAGCTGGAGCATTATCTCCAAAGGTTTATCTCTGAAGTCCAAATACTGACTGCTCCCAGATCAACACGTGCAGTAATTTTGCTGTAATCCTTGTATTTCTGGCTGTGTCCACACCACGTAACAGATCTCAGCACAATCTGTAAGCCAGGCAGAGCCTGTGTAGCCATCTTTGCAAAACTCCTTGTTGCCATGAGTATCCTGCTATTTAGTGTCCCAGCCAGGTAGTTCAGGTCTACATCTGCAAATGCCAGCTTCAGTCATTCCACTCACTGGTGAAAATATGCCCTGAATTAATGGTTGCCAGACTACAGTTTAACAACCACCTGTGTTTTACAGAAGCCCATTTCAGAGAACAGACAAAAAGCACACTGTCTGTCAATCTTGTAGTCATTTGACACATAAATTGATAATTTCACATGCACAGAGAAGTATATTTAGTTGTGCTCCACCTACTCCAATGAGTAGCTTTGCAACTCATTGTTTAATCTCAGGCAAGTAAGGTGCTGTACACCTATTTTTCTGTCTGTTAAATACTTTGAAATGGCAAGGATTATCTATATGAGAAAAATTCTGTGAAGTATAATTCATGAAACGTTACAAAATATTTTGAGATTATTAGATGAAAGGTGTTAATATTTTGATTTTTTTTTTCTGTCTTGAATTATATTAGAATGGCAATAATTTATAATTGACAAAATATGGATAAAATTTAAATACCTGAAAATATGAAACACAAATGCCAGTACTCAAATAAACAGATAGAATATAGAGATATAGAAAAAAGAGAAAACACTTGTGTATAGAGATTGAAGATTAAAAATGTACCAGAATTGAAAATATTTAATTTTTTTTTTTTTTGGAAAAAGGAATTTTGAAAAGTGCATTAATTAGTGTTACTGATGATAGTTTTGATTTGTGATTTCAAGAATAGTTACGAAGTTATTTCTCTCCATTGTATCTACAATAACACATTAACTTCTTGTTGGTCTTCTAGAGGCCACTAATTGTACAAACAACAAAGATATTTACGTATAATTTTTGTCAGGAGATCAGTAACTGCTTATGTTTTGGGTGATATGCAAGCAACCGTGATACCTCTCTCCAGAGACAATTTTTTAGAAGTGATACTTCAGTATATTTTAACATGAAATATACTTTCAAACTCTCTGTGTACTCCAGATTGGAGAAAACATTTTTAACTATGTAAATTTTGATAAATAATATTATTAATTTCTAGAGAGTTGATAATTCTAATTTTTGACCATCCATCAGTGCTCCTGGTTGAGTGTTGAAGTCCCAGAAGACTGGAGGCTTGCCAGTATGACTCCCATCTACAAGAAGTGTTGTAAGGAGGATCCAGGGAACTGCAGGCCTATCAGCCTGACCTTGATGCCAGGAAAGGTTATGGAGCAGGTTGTCTTGAGGGAAATCATGCGGCATGTGCAGGACAACTGCAGGATCAGGTCTAGCCAGCATGGGTTCATGAATGTCAGGTCCTGCTTGACTAACCTGATCTCCTTCTACGATCTAGTGTGACCCGTCTGTGGATGAGGGAAAGGCTGTTGATGTAGTCTACCTAGATTTCAGCAAAGCCTTTGACACGGTCACCCATGATATTCTCCTGCAGAAGCTGGCAGCCTGTGGCTTGGACAGGTACACTCTTTGCTGGGTAAGGAGCTGACTGAAGGGGCAGGCCCAGAGAGTGATGGTGAATGGAGTTAAATCCATCTGGCAAGTGATCACAAGTGGTGTACTCCAAGGGTCAGTACTGGGGCCTGTCCTCTTCAGTATCTTTATTGATGACCTGGACAAAAGGATGGAGTGCACCCTCAGTCAGTTTGCAGATGGTACCAAGTTGGCTAGAAGTGTCCATCTGCCTGGGGGTAGCAAGGCCCTGCAGAGGGATCTGGACAGGCTGGATTGCTGGGCTGAAGCCAATGGGATGAGGTTCAACAAGGTGAAGTGACGAGTCCTGCGCTTTGGCCACAACAATCCCAGGCAACACTACAGCCTTGGGGCAGAGTGGCTGGAAGACTGTGTAGAAGAAAGGGACCTGGTGGTATTGGTTGATGCTTTGCTGAACATGAGCCAATGCCATACTGGCTTGTATCAGAAATAATGTTGCCAGCAGGAGCAGGGAAGAAATTGTCCTCCTGTACTCAGCACTAGTGAGGCCGCACCTCAAGAACTGTGCTCAGTTTTGGATGCCTCACTTCAAAAAAGACTTTGAGGCCCTGGAGCATGTCCAGAGAAGGGCAATGAAGCTGGTGAGGGGTCTGGAGCACAGGCCCCATGAAGAATGGCTGAAGGAGCTGGAATTGTTCACTCTGGAGGAGGCTGAGGGGAGACCTTTTGCTTTCTATAACTACCTGAAGGGAGGTTGTAGTGAGGTGGGGGTCACCCTCTTCACTCTTGTAATTAGTGAGAGGAATACAGGGAATGGCTTCAAGTTGTTCCAGGGGAAATTCAGACTGGATGCTAGGAAATACTTCTTCTCTGAAGAAGTGGTCAGGTGCTGGAATGAGCAGCCCAGGGAGGTGGTGATGTCACCAACTCTGGAGATATTTGAAGAACATTTAGACATTGTGTTGAGGTACATGGTTTAGAGAGAACTACTGGTGATAGGTGGATGGTTGGACTGAATGATCTTGTAGGTCTTTTCCAACCTTGGTGATTCTATGATTCTATGGTTTTCTGGAGAACACATTAGTACTCCTACACTATCACACAGTACAGATACTGTGATCATTATTTTGACATTCCTTTGTACTTCCTGTACAATTATCTAAAATATATATCTAATTCTAATGAAGGCCAGTAAACACTGTCTTATGTTTTGAAATTTTTTATTCACTCCAATACAACTAAGTGAAAACAGGTTAGGTTCTGGTCAGCTCAAGTCTTGTCAGTTTAAAAATTAAATGCAGTTCATTTTGCAGCAAGAGACTGGTTGTCCAGTGTGTCAGGTTTTTATATCATATCTACACTATGAAATGTACTAATCCAGGTGCAAGATTCTTTATTGCCTTCTCAACCATATGTTTGACAAGGAGATATACAGAGGGAAGCACTGTGTAGCTAAGGTAAAATATGAAGATATTGATTTTTCAGGTTGTAGCAGATTAAGTAACCTGTAAAAACCAAAAGTCATCAGAGAGAAAAAGAGACTGATTCAAGTGCCCTTCTGTCTTCAATTGCTTTTGTTATTCTTGGATGATTAAGAGGAAAATATTTTATTCCTTCAGAATCCACTATTTTTATTGCTTTTCTTTAAAAGCTCAAATGTGAGTAGTTGACAAAGCAAATTCTCCTGCTCTGTACAAAATGCATACAAAAGGATCCACTGAATCTAAAACAAAAGCTATTTGTTCCAATAGAAAGTAAGGAAACTGCCCACACTTTTCCTTGGTGTGGACAAGGTATCTCCATGTTCAATTCATATACTCAAAATATAATTTTTAAAAGTGTTTCTTAAAAAAAAAATAGGTTTAATATTTCTAATATTCTTTACATATTCTCACTCTTCCCTTATTCCTTTTTAAATGTACATTCAAGTAATCATAAGGACAATGACATTTTGTGTTTGTCCTTTCAGTTTAGTACCAAAATGTTTTGTGTTATCATGCAATAGTAAGGGAAAGGTCACCCTTGAGCAGGTATCAGTTAGAAATATTTAGAAGCATGAAGAAAAATAAAACATGATCTTTTTCTCCAGTTTTATGATGAACTTGGAATAATATTCTTTGATTCATCATCCAAACTGGAATATGACTGTTCAATATTTTTTGCAGTAAGAGAAGACTCTTTTTTGAATATTGTTACATTTTTCTACTTCTAGCTATGAAATTCTAAAATTATTTGTGATGAAAAAAAATGGAATATCTTACATGAGAATATAATGTTTTCAAAATTTTGTTAAATCAATATTACAATTTTTAAACCTTGTGAGTATTTACATATTATGAAGTTCCCACCTTGATCTCAGAAGAACAGTTTTTCAGAGGTGTATTTTGTATTAGATGACTGCAGAAGGTTTATTTAGAGTGGGCAATATGGAGGGTGAAGATTGCAATTCACAATTATAACCAGTTTGAAACTACCTTGGAAAAACTGTGGATTACACTAGCTGTAAAATCAGAGCAAAACCAAAATTGGAGTTGGACTGATGATGAATAATCCTGAATTGTGAAGAAGGATGTAAGATGAGAAGATAATGTCAGTTAATTGAGGGAAGCAGGGGGCAAAACCAAGGATACAGAGCCAGGATCAGGGACATGGATTCAAGGAACCTAGAAACTTGCTGAGAAGGCAAGCCACATTCCAGACTTTACAAGTGTGGCATGCATGCTCTTGTTCATCGCTGGTGAAAATGCATAGATAATTGCAGTGACGCTGTTGAAAAGTAGTGTTTTGTAGATGATAATTTACTCATATAGTAGTGTCATTTTGTTCTTTGTACTTATTTCAGATTCCATGGAGATAAATAGAATGTGTTACTTTTGGAGCAATTACTTGCAATCCACAGTCTCTGCTGCTCTCTTCTGCTTTCCTTTCCCTCTAGCTTTGTTCATCACAGGTTCCTTTGGTCTTTTGCTGAGATACTTTGTTGTCCTCCTTCATAAAATCCTGTCCATTTTGGAGATATAAAATGTCCTGCCTAATTTCTCTAGTCCATGTGCCAGTAAGAAACAACAACGACCGATTATCTCAGGAATTATATGGCAACAGGTCTATGTCAAAGTATCTCTTAAGCTTGAGTGCTTTGGTTCAAAACACAGCCTTGAAACAAGCTGAGCCTCATTTTTATTACCTTATTCCCACTGACTATAAATGCTGAGGATTTCCTTTGCCTTACCTGGACTTAACATGGTGGAATAAAGTTGCTAAGCCAGACTCCTGTACACGTCTTTGTATGGCATCTCTTTTTTGTCCAAGGTAAGATTTTAGGTGGACCTCTGATATAACATAGAACAAAGAAGAGTTAAAGGAGAATTATATAACCTTTCAGATAATCTACTTGAAGTGTTTTGGAATCTTTTGTTAGATTTCACTTTACAATTACCTGACATTTTGAAGCTTGCCTCTTTTTATTATTGGCTTGCTGCACTATGTGTGTGTAAACTGTGTATGAACTCTACTGTGAAATGCAATAAAGAACCCTTAGGCAATTACACATATTTAAAAACAAACAAGCAAAACGTGTATTAACCAAAGCATAAAAAGTGCTTTGGCAACACATCAGTGCCTAGGGATCAGGAGAATCTAAACAGCCAGACAGTCTGAATGTGAAAATGTGGGCTGCTAATACATTTTTCAGGAATAGCTGAACATGCAGATTTACAATGCTAAGCTGGAGCTAAGTAAAAATTCATAGTGTAACATAGGTAGTAGTGAATACATCAGATGTCCTTATGACAGCTTGCAAATGATGGAAATATTCCAGACAGGAAATTTTATGTTATATCAGAGATTGGCACTTGAGCCTTGTGAAAGAGATGAGAGAATCCAAGCCATTTTGAAAAAGTGAGGAGTATTTCCTTGAAGAGTATGTTAGGATATTTAAATGTGAAAATGACAGACATGTTCTGGAGACTTAAGATGGAAGAGAAGAGTTTGTAGGCATTGTCTACAACACACACTTTTTTTCACTTTACATCAGTTCTACAATTACAACTGACATATGAATTGTACATTAAACTGTCTGCTGAAAGGAATTCAGTCAATGAAGAAATAAGAAAAGCATCTGAGATTAATGGCACAGGTTTGTAGCTGCTGCTGCTCTTGCAGCTCTTGCAGAAACTGCTACTTTCAATGAATGCACAATTCATTAATTCTCATTTTTCCTCAAAATTGAAAATTAACACTTAATGTAAAAAAGGTTTATTTTTTATTTTTTTATTTTTTATTTCAGATATACTAGAATTCTTTTTGCCATTGGAATTTTTAACCCCTTAACAATGAACAACTCTTCATATACTTAACTTGTTCTATACATATTAATTCCCTTATGAGATTTTTTCTTTGGGGAATTGACATATTGAAAATTTGGGAATAAAAGAGCTGTTGAAAAAAAATCCCAAAACATCAGATGTTCAATAAGAGTAACAACACCAGCAATATCACATCAAAAACTAATACTAAGGGATCCACTGCAATGCCCTCTGAAATATTTACCTTTGCAAGAGGGAAAAAAGCTCACCATTAAAAAAATCTTTATCATCAGAATTAACAGAAAGTTCTGTCAGAAAGTTCCAGTGTCTCAAATTTGATTAAACGTGTTTAAGCACCAAATCACAGAATCTCAGAATCAAAGATGTAGTGCAGTCATCTGTTTTGCCTGGCCTTTTGGAAGTTCTGTCTGCTGTGGCCTTACTACAAGTAAAAGATCAACAGGTACTGATTGCTACAAAAATGGTGTACAGATGGCAGAACTGCACTAGCAGAGATTCCTCGGCCCCACTTCATCAATTAGAAGCCAGGGAGTGATAAGCAAAACTCACTCACCATTTAACAGTCCCATATTGCCAGTGTGTAAAGTCAGTGGAGAGTGGAGGCCGACAGTAGTCTACTGTGGCCTGAATGAAGTCACACCCCTACTGAGTGCTGCTGTACTTACTGGACAGACATGCTAGAACTCTGGTATGAATTGGAGTCAAAAGCAGCCAAGTGATATCCCTCCAATGACATTGTTAATGCATTCTTTTCAACTCCTTTGGCCAGGTAGCCAAGAAGGCCGATGGTATCCTGGGGTGCTTTAAAAAGAATGTGACCGTCAAGTCAAGGGAGGTGATCCTTCCCCTGTATTCAGACCTGGTGAGGCCTCACCTGGAGTACTTTTTCCTGTTCTGGGCTTCCTGATACAAAAAAGGCAGGGATATCCTCGAAAGAGTCCAGTGCAGGGCTACAAAGACAAAGGGTCTGGAACACCTCCCTTATGAGGAGAGACCTGGGTCAGTTCAGCCATGAAAAAGAAGGCTGAGAGGGGATCTGATCCACGTCTATAAATATCTAAGGAGCAGGAGGCAAAGAGATGAGGCTAGACTCTTTTCAGCAGTGCGTGGTGATAAGACAAGGGGAAATGACCACAAGCAGAAGGAGAACTACATAGGAAGTTCCACAAAAATGTGTGGGAACTTCTTCACAGTGAGGATGACGGAGCACTGGCACAGGCTGCACAGAGAGGTGTTGTAGTCTTCTTCTCTGGATATGTTCAAGACCTGCCTGGATGCCTACCTGTGCTACCTGGTCTAGGGAGCTGCTTTGGCAAGGGGATTGGACTAGATGATATCTAGAGGTCCTTTCCAACCCCTACAGTTCTGTGATTCTGTGATATGCTTACCATGGTGTAGGCAACCACTGGGTGGCTTGAAACATATACAGTACCCCATGCTACCACCTGAAACACAATGTTAGATCTCAAGAAACAAGTCCTGTGGCAACATGGCACTCCAGAAAGAATTGAGTCAGATAATGGGAGTCATTTCCAAAAGTCTCTTTTATATACTTGGGCCAAAGATCATGACATTGAGTGGATTTAGTATATCCCCTATCATGCATCAGCTTCTGGTAAAACTGAACAATATTGTAAGTACTATGTTATCCAGAGGACTTTGCATTCCCGTTTTCCATTCGGTGGGAAAGGTAAAACTGCTCAGATGTCCCGAGACTTCCTCTTTTTTTTGCTGCTCATCTTGATAGTGTGTGTTCCCTCTCCAACTCACCTTCTGCTTTAGAGTAAGGCCTTCAGTTTTGGACACTCTCTCTCCCATTTTATTTGATTTATTAGCTTCAATTCCAATTATATTTTATTGTATTCTGCTATTTTGCATTCCAACATCTTATTTAGTAAATTAGTTTTCCTCCTAGGAATTTGTTTTTAGGTCCATCTCCCTGGCCTTTCCCGTTTTCCTCTTTCCCCTTTCCCAGGGTGTGGATTCATGGGCCCCCTACCCCATTAGAACCAGGCTGAACCAGCCAGTAAATCGTTGACAAAATCAAAAGTGAGTATTTTTTCTTTGAGTAGTATTCCATTAGTATTGCAGAAATCTTCAATTAGAGCACGTGCAGCTGCATTAAACAATTTTTATGGAGGCACATGAATTTAAAATGCATTTTTCCTTCTCACTGTCTGTACAAAATAACACCAAAACTGTCACTCTCTAGGTTAACAATGACAGTGGGTATTCAGCTACAACAATTTTTCTGGCTTACCATCTGTCATTATGTTCTGTGCTTTTGCTGGCACATAAAAGCTGATTAGTCCACATCAGCAAGTGTTTCTGTGAAGTACAAATTAAAATACACCAAAAGTTATGCAGTTCTTTAATTGCTTCTCTGGAATGTATCCAAATGAAAATATGTCTGCCTGGATAAAAATGATGTAGGAGTCTTCCAAGGGACAAACAAGATAGCCACTATACTATTTGGATTAAGTCATAGTGCCCGGTCCTTTTAGGAGAGGATAATTGCTTAGCACTTACCTATTTTCCAGCATACTCTTAACAGTAAAAGATTTCACATATTATTTGCATGCATGCACCTTATTTTCTTTCCCAGTACTCATGTATGAATCAATGTGTACATCAGCTTCATAACTCTTAAGAGCATTTTCCTGTAAATATATTTCAACAAGGAAATAAATTTACAAAAAGAAGAGATGAATGTAAGTTGCTGAGCTAAAACAATGTGGTAGAAAAGAACTTTCTAATGTAGATCTCTCATACTTATGAATTTCATCCTGAATACATCCCATTGTACTTAAGCACTGTGGATCCAGTTATGGCATTGAATTCAACAAGAGTAGTACTCTTTGAACCACATTCTTCTTAATATTTTTAAGTGTAATGTTTTTTATTGGCGAAATGGACTCAAGGATCTCAATATTATCCTTTAGCAGTTCTATGATATTATTTTAATCGTCATAGCAGAAATAGATTCATTTCTTATAACTATGAAGGTAGAATACTTTAGAGTTCTTTTCTGCTGCTTTCATTCAGTGAAGCAATAGTACACCTAGTCTGCATCTGCAACACAGTTATTAAGTATATCGTCTACATATGATTGCCTTATACTTAAGTACTTGACTTAATGTCAGGATAACTTTGTTTAATTTTCCAATCATTGGAATACGCATGCTGCCTATATACCAGGTCTTTCCTTTTAGCAATATTTTGACAAGTATCTGTGCTAACAAACAACATTTGGGCAAAATAATGTATCCATGCAATTTAGGGCGTCAGAGACTCATACTTTGATGTAGCATCTTTGAGAATGTGGGATTTTTTCTGCTACCGTTCACTTATCAGTTATTTCCTCCTTTTCTTCTTTTTTCCTTTTTTTCTTTCTTTCTGTATGTGTAGGTTTTTTAAATATGCATCCAAGAACACCAATTTCTTTCCATTAAGCCTTTGCAACTGAGTTGTACAATGTGAAGCTGTATGAAAGGTGAGAACATTATAAAGGCTTCCAGAACTGATTAGAAACTGATATTTGTTTCAGTGTTCATGATTTGGATGAGCATGTGAGGACTTGTACAAGCAAAAGCATCATAGTAATGATTATTATTCCACGTCCTTTAACTAGCTGAATGCTCCTGTCTCTTTCTTGATTCTATGTACAGTGCAAACATTACATTTCATTGGTCAATACCCATCTCTGGAAATTCATTTCCATATCAATAAAGTAAAGTACTTTAAACTGTAAAAGTGCAATTAACACTTCACTGAACATAGGAATTATGATCATCCTATTTGGTCCACTACAGAATACTGCTAACCTGACTCAGAAAGGTTTCTGTTATTAGCTTGGCTGTGAATGATATTCATTTGGCACCATATGTTCAAGAGAACATAAGT
>VXAB01002888.1:0-25276 GCA_013399175.1 Odontophorus gujanensis
TGAGGCATTGGAACAGGTTGGCCTGAGAAGCTGTGGATCCCCATTCCTGGAAGTGTGGAAGGCAAGGTTGATTGGGTTCCTGGGCAACTTGATCTAGTGGTTGACAAGCATCCCCATGGCAAAGTCCCTTCCAGTTCAAGCCATTCTATTATATATTCGAATAGTGCTTTGGATATTCAAAATCTATGCAAGTGAAAAGAAGACTTATATGCAAAACTTATCATTAAGGCAGGCTACTGAATCTCTCTTGTAGCCCATACTTGACTAGTGCCCTTCACTGATCTTTCAGTTAGAAAGACAAGAAGCTATGAGTTAAATGTTAGCATACCTTGAACCATACAAAGGTTGAGTGGAAAGAAAAGCTTTCAGTGAGCCTCATGAACACTGAATGGTCCACCTAACTGGAATATGGTTTGTGCTGAGGTATGTTTTCTTTGGCTATTTTTTCCTGAAATATGCAATTACAAAAATTAAAATATTTACATCATCACAAATGAATCTTCTGTGTCAGCTTTTTGTGTCATAATATAAGTGAGTTATTTTCCCTGGGGGTCAGATACAAAACTGTTTTCAATACAGAGAACAATAAACTGATTATTACAGCTATATGCTTTCTGATCAAGAAGTTTTCCCATCTTCAGTGGTGATGCTTGTCCCATAGCTGCCAAATCAGCTGTGTGCCAGGCTTCACAGTAATTGTTGACCAGTCGGATCCCATTTGTAGTTGAACCATGCCATATTATTTTTTGAGGCCTGAAAAATGATGTTAATAAGTTATTTGCTGAAAAAAAATCATTTTTAATACATACATATTTTAATTCAACTGCATGCCTACATATAGTGACCTTGTTCTGTTCATACTATGTAACCATAATTTTTCGTACTCCCTCTGCTTGAAGCAAAGAGTGGGTATGGAAAGATGAAGGCAGAATGCAAAGGAGGAAAAGGAGAAAACAATCTCAGTTGTAGCCTATCTGAAATGAAGAAGAAAGATTGCAGAAGAAAAGGGAGGATTTTTCATCACATTTCAAGTCATCCACTTGTACTATCTTGTAAAAATAAATGACATGTAGAACTTAAAAGATAGTAACATAAACTCACCAGAAAGGATCTGTCATGACGTTCCTCCCATCAAAGGAGTATATTGGAACATGAATGTTGAATTGCCCACCATTTCCATTAAATATAGATTCCCAGTTGTTGAAAAGTGTTTCTCCCTGTTAAAATTTCAGTGCTATGTTTACAAATACAATAAATCTGAAAACTACATAGTACTTTATTTTTATAAGACTCCTCTGTAAATCTAAAATCTTATCTTCTTTTAAAAACATTTAGGATTCTAGCTTTCACATCTCGGACTCTGCATGATGCTTCTGAATGAACTCATCTATCACCTCTGTGCAAAGAGCTCTCTGATCCACACCTTTGCCTTATAGTTTCATCTCTGCTCTATTGTCACTCTAGATATTCAGCTTGATCATAGAATCATTGAATCATAGAATGGTTTGGGTTAGAAGGGACCTTAAAGATCATGTAGTTCCAAACCCTTGCCATGGGCAAGTCCTCTCTCTAGACCAGATTGTCCAAAGACCCATCCAGTCTGACCATGAACACCTCCAGGGATGAGGCATCTTCTTTGGGCAACCTATTCCAGTGCCCCACCACTATCACAGTGAAGGATTTCTTCCTTCTAGTCAAATCTACTGTTTTAGTTTAAAACCATTATACCTTCTCCTGTTAGTACACTTGCTGGTAAACAGTCCCTCTGCATCTTTCTTGTATGCATCCTTTAAGTGTTGGAAGGCTGCGATAGGGTATCCCCTGAGTCTTTTTTAAGCTAAACAACCCAAACACATTCAACCTGTATTTATGGGAGAGGTATTCCAGCCTTCTGATCATGTTCATGGCCGTCCTCTGTAATATATCGGCCATGTAATATATCTGCATAATAAAGTGGGAGAGTCACTTCCCTTGCCTGGCTGGCTGTATCACTTTTGATTAAGCCCAGGATACAGTTGGCTTTTGGCTGCCAATGCCCACTGCTGTTATCTAGTCTGTCATTCAATACCCACAATTCCTTCTCCACAAGGCTACTCTCGATCCATGAATCGCTCAGTCTGTACTGATACTGGGGATTGCCCCAACTTGGAACTGTTGAACTTCATGAGATTTGCATAGGTCCATATCTGGAGCCTATCAAAGTCCCTTTGGATGTCATCCCTTAACCTCTATTTCCACATTTCCTCTATTTCTTCTCTTAACTGTCTAAGGAATTGTTAGAACAAAACAGAACAACAGAACGGTCCCTTGGAAGGGACCTCAAGGATCATGAATCTCCAACCCTCCTGCCACAGTCAGGGCCACCAACCTCCCCATTTCATACTAGACCAGGCTGCTCAGGGCTCCATCCAATCTGACCTTGAACACCTCTAGGGATGGGGCATCCACAACCTCTCTGGGCAGCTCATTCCAGCACCTCACCACTCTCATCGTAAAGAGCTTCCCCCTGACATCCAATCTAAATCTTCCCTCTTGCGACTTAAAATCATTTCCCCTTGTCCTGCCGTTACCTACCCTTTCAAAGAGTTTACTCCCCTCCTATTTATAGGCTCCCCTTAGGTACTGAAAGGCTGCAATTAGGCCACCCCACAGCTGCCTTCTCTCCAGGCTGGACAAGCCCAGCTCCCTCAGCCTGCTGTTGTAGGGGAGGTGCTTCAGCCCCCTGATCATCTTCGTGGCTATCCTCTGGACCCACTCCAACAGCTCTCTGTCTTTCTTGTACTGGGTCCTCCAGACTTGGACACAGTAGCAAGGGCCCTCACAAGTGCAGAGCAGAGAGGGACAGTCACCTCCTTGTCCCTGCTATCCACCCCTCTCCTGATGGAGCCTAGGATACCATATGCTTTTCGAGCTGCAAGAGCACCCTGCTGGCTCATGTTAAGTTTTTCATCCATCAGGCCCCCCAGGTCCTTCCCTGCAGGGCTGCTCTCAAGGCCTGCTCCTTCCAGTCTGTATAGATGCCTGGGATTCCTCCAGCCCAAGTGCAGAACCTTGCACTTTGTCATGTTGAATCTCAGTAGGTTCACCCAGGCCCACCTTTCAAGTCTGTTGAGGTCCCTCTGAATGGCATCCCTTCCTTCCACTGTTTCAACTGCACCATTCAGCTTGGTGCTATCAGCAAGCTTGCTGAGGGTGCACTCGATTCCTTTATCATTGATAAAGATGTAAAAGAGCACTGGTCCCGAGACAGACCCCTGGGGTACACTGCTTGTTGCCAGCCTCCACCTGGACATAGAACCATTAATCACCACCCTCTGTCTGCGGCCTTTCAACCAGTTTCTTATCCATCTAGTGGTCCACCCATCAAATCCACATCCCTCCAATTCCTCCTAGAAGACTTGTTAAGGCACATGAGGGATGATCAGGTGAACAAAGACAGCCAACATGGCTTTACAACTTTCTACAAGGATAGACAATGATAGGACATGGAGGAATGATTTTAAGTTCAAGGAGGGAAAGTTGAGATTGAATGTCAGGGGGATGTTCTTTACAGAGGGAGTGGTGAGTTGCTGGAACAGGCTGCCCAGAGAGGCTCTGGATGTTCCATCCCTGGAGGTGTCCAAGACCAGGTTAGATGAGCCCCTGAGGAACCTGATCTGGAGATGATCTGCCAGATCTGGAGGCTGGTGGCCCTGTCTGTGGCAGGGGGCTTGGAACTTGATAATCCTTGGGGTCCCTTCCAATCCAAACCATTCTATGATATTAAGATTCTGTGACCTGCCTTCCAGCCCTCTAACCAAATTAATGCCTCCTTTAGACACTTTCACTTAATGTGCTTTCTATATTATGGAGCCCAAAACTGCACACAATGTTCAAGGTAAGACTGTGTCTTTACTAGATATACTGATGACCAACTGTGCTGTGTTTAATGAAACCCAAAATGTAGTTTGCCCTCTTGGTTACCAGACACGCTGCTGACTCATTCTGAGCCCACTGTCATCAGCACTCCCGAATTCCTTTCTGCCAATCTGCTCTCCAGCCACTCGTGTCCCGTTCTGCACCTCTGTCTGGCATTACTCTGTCCCAGATATAGTATCCAACATTTACCTTTGTATAATTTCATGCTATTACTGCTTGTCCTATCTATCTTTATCCCTCTGCAAGACCACATGTCCCTTGAGATAATCAACAGCATCTCCCAGTTTAGTATAATCGTCTAACATGCATTCAGCTGCTGCATCCAGATAACTGATGAAAATTTTGAACAGAATTGACCCTGGAGAACACCAGTAGTGACTCCATTCACTATGGCATGTCAGCTCTGCCATTAAGCCTGTTCATCGCCTGGTATAGTGTGAACTTGTTTATCTCACAGTTGGACAGTTTGTCCAGAAAGTCACTTCCTTTGCTTCATCTACTAAGCAGGTAGTTTTATTACAGGAAGGTATCAAATTCCTAAGGCAGGAATTTTCTTTCATTAACCTGTGATTGGTAAGTACTTCTTTATTTAAATACTTTCAGTACCTTCTAGGTACGGAGGTTAAACTAACAGGTCTGTAATTTCCCAGGTCTTCTCTCATGCCTTTCTAATAGATTACTATAACACTTTCTAGCTTTCAGTCAGTGAGGACCTTCCAGGACTCTCAAGACCTTTGGTAAATTGTTGAAAGAGGTCTAGCTATAACATTCATTAACACCATCAGTGCTTGGGTGAATCCCATCAGGATCCATGGACATTCAACTGATGCAACCAGTCCCTTAAAATTCTGGTGGTCATGAGTGGAAAGTCATTGCTTCCTCAGTCATGGTACTTCA
This sequence comes from Odontophorus gujanensis, assembly GCA_013399175.1. Taxonomy (NCBI): domain Eukaryota; kingdom Metazoa; phylum Chordata; class Aves; order Galliformes; family Odontophoridae; genus Odontophorus; species Odontophorus gujanensis. Next base: position 4,816 of record VXAB01002888.1, read on the forward strand.
ACTTGGAGGACTAGGCAGCGCAAGATCTATCATTAATATTAAAAAATGAAGCAAAGAAGACATTAAATGCATCTACTTTTTCATCATCTCTACTTCTGACAATCTTCTTGAAGTACAAGACCAATATTTTCCTTAGACCTACTCTTGCTTTTTTGTTGTTGCCTGACACCACAGTGGGTGATGTAAACACAAGATGAGTTTTGGCTTTTCTTGTTTTCGGTCCTCAGATGTGAATAGCAGCTCTGTAATCTTTCTGTTAAGACTGATATTGCTTCTAGATATATTTTTATTTTTTTCTGTCCTGGTTCCATGAGGAACTCTCCATTCTTCTGGACCACATGCTTGACTTACTACGCAACAGGATTCCCTGCTTCTGGCCTTTTTAATAGCAATTCTTGAAAAGAGACCATCTCTCACAGGCCTCTAAACCATCTAGAGACAGTTCCCAGAGGACACTGCTAACTAGCTCCCAGAGTAGCTTAAAGTTGCTCTTTTAAAATCCAAACTGGCAGTGCTGCTGACTTTTTTCTTTACACCAAAAATTTTAACTTGACTATTTCATTATCACTGTCACCAAGCCAGCCATCTACTATCACATCTCCTGCAAGGTCTTCTCTATTCTCAAACAGCAGATCTAGGAGGGCTTCTTTTCTGTTTGTCTCGCTGAGTGCTTGCGACAGGAAATTATCTTCAGTGTGCTTTAGGAATATCCCAGGCTTGCTTGGAATCATATAATATTCTGTGTTGAAATGGATCAACAGAGATCATTGTGCCCAACTTCTGGCTGCACACAAGATCACTCAAAAATGAGAGAATTGGAGAATTGTCCAAATGCTTATTGAACTCTGGCAGGAGTGGTGCTGTGACCACTTTTCTGGAGAGTTCATTCAAAGACCAGATCATACTCTTGGAGAAGAATTGTTTCTTAATACCCAACCTGACTGCCACCTGGTGCTGCTCCATGCCACTCTCTTGGGTCCTATTACTGTCACCAGAGAGCAGAGATAAGTACTTGTCCCTCCACTCCCCTTGTGAGGAAGCTGTAGGCTGCCATGAGGCCTCCCCTCATCCTCCTCTTCTCTGGGCCGAACAAACCAAGTGACCTCAGCAGCCTCATAAGTTTTGCTCTTTAGACCCTTCAACATCTTAGTTCCTCTGAGTCTTCATAGGAAGGGTTTTTGGGTTCAGAAGGAGCAGGGCTCTTGCAGACAACCTACTGAGAAGGTACTGCTGCTTGTTGCAGCAGAATGATATACGTCTGGGAAGTTGAAATCTCTTATAAAGACAAGGGCAACTGGTCCAGAGATTTCTCCTAATTGCCTATAGAATACCTTATCTGAGCTATTGTCCTGCTGTATGGGAACTGTTGAATCATGGCCTGAACCACTGATTGGTCACCTGAGGTGAGCACTGAGTCAGCCACAGGGGCACAGGTGAGGGTGATACACCTGTGTGATTGGAAGGGGTGCAGCCTGGCTCCACCTCTCCCCAAACCCCATTTAAGGGCTGACCACCACCAGGGAAGGATCTCTTCTTGGAGATCCCTCCTGTGTGGAGTCAATGGCAAACCTCTATCATCGTAAAGGTGAGCCACTCTCTTTTGCTATTTGTATATGATCTATATAGACCTACTAAAGTATACCATCTTCTGTACTATTTTCATTGAGTACCATTCTTGGGGGGTTATTTACCCTACATCTGCATGGGTGGTCAGTAGTACACACCCACAATGACATCTTTGTTATTTATCTCCTTGATCCTCACCCACAGGATCTCTACCACATTATCCCTAAGTGTAAAGGCTGTACAGTCTAATCTCTCATTTACATACAGTCTGACACCTTCGTTGCCCTGCCTGTCCCTCCTGGACAGCCCATCTCAGTATTCCAGCCACAGGACTCATTCCAGCAAGTCTCGTTATTACCAATGATATCATAACCCTAGGAAAGGACCAAAGCTTCCAGTTCATTCTATATATTCCTCACACTGCATGCATTGGTATACAAGCATTTCAAATGTGCTTCTGCAGTGCTCCCTGGAGTGGTACAGATGTCCCCATTAACCTTACACCCTGTGATGTACCAGCCCTTGGCTTTGCATTCCAAATGGTTTCCTCTTCCCTCATTGATCCTAGTTTAAAGCTCTTTCACTCAGTCTTGCCACATTTAGGCCAAGAGATGTTTCCCCCTTTAAGAGGTTTACCTTATCAGGCCCCAGCAAGACTCCAAGTGTGTTTCATGACAGTTAAAATCCAAAATTCTGGTGGAGGCATCATTCTTGGAGCTAGGCATTGATGACCTGCACTCGCCTGTCTCTTTCCCTGTCTCTCACTATTAGTAGGAGAACCGAGAAATATATTTATCTCTCTTCTTGAATCCTTAAAGTATCTTCTTAGGGCCCTGAAACCTCTTTTGAAAGACTCTGGCTCCTTGATTTTACGTTGTTGGTACCCACATAAAAGATCAGGAGTGGGCAATAATATGAGAACTGCTGGTAATCCTTCTATTTGTCATCCCTGATCTGAGCTCCAGGGAGGCAACAAACTTTCCCGTGAAGATAATTCAGTCCCTTGAGGTAGTCACCCATACTACAACTCACTGCTGTCATTTCATGGTGCTGGTCTTTCTGCTGCACTTGCTACAAGGGTTTGTTTGACCTGACCTTGGTGGTTGAACTTGCACAAATACCTCTCCTTCCATCTATTCTCATCCCTCAAGGAATTGATTACAGGAACTGTAGCTAAAGAGAAGATATAGGGATAGTTTTCAATGGAAGTACAAATTCTGCATAATTCTGCCACAATGTTGTGACAGACGTTGCAAATGTGAAAGTCGAAAGCTTTGTATCATGTTACCTCTTGAATGTTTTTCTTCCAGTAGAAGGAATGACTATCTTTACCTTTTTTTTTTTTCCCCAAGGCTGGCATATGTTTCAGAGTAGCATCTATTCAGCATGTTCCAGTCATCATGAGTTATTTCTTTTGGTTGATTTGTCTGTTCTTCTCTGGGAGCCACCCAATACCACAAAAAACATGTTTTGTTTCCTCAGTTTTAGAATGTGTGTGTTTATGTGAGATCACAACTTGACTCATGTTGTAGACTTCTAGACTTTCTCCCCAGATTCATTGGGGGTAAATCCAGCATCACTCCTAAGCATAGAATTTGCTTTTCTCTTAGGAAATGAGAAGAAAAATCATCTTAGTCTACTGTGCTCTGTAGTCATATTAGCAATTAGAACATAGTAAGTACCTTTGAGACAAAAAAAAAAAAAAAGCACTTCTCTGTGTTGATATAAAAAATAACCAGAACAATGAACACCATGCTTTTGCTTTGTCAACAGTCTACCTGAAGTAAACCATTCTCACAGATTTATTTCTATCACAAACTTTAGGACACTTTAAAAAAGTAACCCTTAGAAAGGCAAAGGAAATGTGAGCCTGTAACTTCATCACTACTTTTTTCCTCTTGGAGTCTGACTCCAAAATATGAAGCAAAACTTCTTTATAAAACACAGCTTGCATTGAAGCTTTGTGCTTTTCCCATTTTCCAAAGATTTTGGGACACCCAGAAATTAGCATAATCTAACAAGTACTAAGCACTGATTTTTACCTTAAGATTTACTATTGGTAAATTGTCCCGGTCTGTTTTTCTGACAACTGTGACCAGATCTTGTAAATGTGATGAGAGAAAGGCCCTATAGGTAGTTATCAAACCTGCTTGCTGAGCCTGTTGAAAACAGTGAAAGTCTGCTCTCATGTCACCAGAAAGTGGTAAATTTAAAGCCACCAGGCGCAGCTGGAGAGAAGAGAAGAAAACCACAATATAAAAGAAGTTTATAATGTGAAAAAACATATATTTGAAACAACTAGGCCCCATCCCTTGCTATCAGAAGATATAGTACCTTCCATACCCATATACAAGTTATTTGCCATCATAATATTATATTTCTAAAATCTATGCAGCTCATAATACACTTATTTATTTTTTGAAAAGCTGGGAAACCGTGAAGATTATATATATACTCCTAAAAATAAAACTATTAAAGGTAGCTAATATTTTTTAAACAACAACAAAAAAAATCCAAATAAAATCCAAAATCACATAGTGCTGGAAATAAATAGTAAGAGGCGACCACATATCACTTAAAAATTCACTGCTACCAAATATAAACGGTAGCATACTCTATTCAAACAATACAAATGCAAGAACTAGTCAAAATTTTTGATTTTACATGTAACTCTGTTATTTTACTTTCCTTGACAAATATTTAAAGTATTTTAAGAGAAAGGTTATATTCTAAACTATCTATTTAAAAACAAGCAGCATCATGAAGTTAGAAAAAATTCTAACTAGTATTTTGATGATTTAATTGTAACACAATTGTTAGCTTAGAAATTAATGTGCTGCAGATTTCTTGGTACAATCACTAAGTGAAGAGGTATTCCTAACTCAAAATCAGATATAAAAGAAGTTAGGAGACAAAAGTTGTCCAGGAAATCATTTAGAATTCTCTGAGATTTATAAACTGATTTTTAAAAAGGTACTTTTAACTTTCTGAAGCAAAATCTGTGAATTTGAATATGAAATATTACACATCTCCCTGAATACACAAATTATAATGTTTCAGAACACAGTACAAAGTTGTAATACAGAACTCATACTTACTGCTGGTTTTCCATTGTTCGTGTTTGATACTGGATTTGGTATCGGCAGAGATTGAAATTCCTGTTATTTTAACACATGCAGATATATATGTTAAGCATGATACTCAGATCAGAATTTTAGATACTCAATGATATTCTAAATAAAGCAAACACTGAATGCTGGGAAATCTGGAACTGTTCTGCCTCAGAAAAATAAACTTGAATCATGTATCCATGTATACTTTACATATAATAAATGTAGTCTGTCACATAAATATGTGTTTGAATGCTGTCCCAGTGTCCTGGTTTCAGCTTGGACAGAATTGTTTTTCTCCATAGTGTCTGGTATAATTCCATGTTTTGGCTTTAGGAGAAAACCAATGTTCATAAAACAAAGTTTCTATTGTTGCTGAATGGCACTGTACAGAGCCAAGGGCATTTCAGTTCTCTCATCTTTTTGTACTGTCCTGCCAGCAAGGGAGCTAGGGGACACAAGGAGCCGGGAAGGGACAGAACAAGGACACCTGACCTATAGTGGTCAAAGGGATCGCTCAGGTTCGAAAAGACCTTCAAGATCATCAAGTCAAACCACAACTTAACCTAACCTGCCCTAACTCTTAACTACCCATGCTAAATCATGTCCCTGAGCGCAGCATATTCCATATTGTATGACATCATATGAGGAAACTATTAAATGGAGAGAAGTTGACTGGGGGAGTTGACTGCTGCTCAAGAACTGGCTGTTCATCAGCACGATGAGCAATTCCATTGTGAATTATTTGTTTTGTATATATGCATATATATAACAATTATTACTGTAATTTCGCTCTCTTTTCTGCCTTAGTAAATAGTTTTTATCTAAACTCATGAGTTCCACTTTTTTTTTTTTTTTTTTTTTTTTTTTTTTTTTTTCCTCCCTTTCTCGTTTAGGGAGGGGTGGGAAGGNTTTTTTACAGTTTCTCCCATCTCACTTGGACAAGGTGGAGTGAGTGAAAGGCTGTATGGTATCAGTTGCTTGCTGGGTTAAACCACAACACCCAGCCAGAATTGCCTTTCTAAATCTGAGTGTAACCATTTTACAACACTGTCAGAGCTGATGTCAGTGCCAGAGTCCACCTGGAGTCCTGCATGGAAGTAGCCTGCTCTTGGCACAGAAGACCAGTTCAGGTAAAATAAAATAGAAAGGATAAGAAAAATGTGTAAACAGAAAGCGTAATGAGTGGGAACATTTCTTCAGGCCTCAGTACTTCCCTCTCCCGAATGCGTGGAATGCATAGCTAATTCAGAAACAGCAGCATTTTCTTCTCTAGTCATAGAAAGCATAAATAATAAGTCAGTGAAAGTTGCACTTGGGAAAATTGTGGTGTCAGCTAGAGATTGCAGACCATTTCTTGTAACACAAGGTCAAGACACCTAACCAGTGAGCTAAGTGAACTTCTTTTTGATCTACTCCAATTACATTTTTCCCCTGGTCATCTTCCTTCTCCTGCTCCTTCCTAGCATTCTCTTGCCCTTTCATTATTGCAGCAGTCAGATCAATTAACCTGTTTTCAACAAGACTGTTTCAACAACCTGTATAAAGATGATAATGATGTATGACGAATAAAGGACTATAAAATTGTAGAGAAAGCCTACTTGTCAGAGGTATTTTTCTAAACTTCCTTGTCAGGAACTAGAGTTTGATACAACTGAATTCAGTGTTATGAAACTGAACTCTGTTTTTTTTTTCTTTTTAGTAGGCAGTCTGCTTTGTCCTGCTTTGCCTCTGCCATGTTTGGATTCTCAGAATATAATGTAAAAAACTAATGGCTGGCCAGCATGAGCTAGTTTGCAAGCTTATTTAGTGGTATTTTGAACTGACAGTTCTCAGAAGAAAATCATGTTATGCAGAGGCCTGCAACTTCTGCCAGGTTATCACCTGTTTTTACACATTTAGATTCAGTTTTTCACAGTCAAATGTTTTGTACTTACATAACTTGATACAGCTGGAGGAGGAAGGCTCTCATCTGGGACAGGAATTAGCTCACTTAGCTGAAAGAACAGAAAAGGAAAAATAAAGAAAACCGTATGAGTAGTAGCTGCTTCTTCATCCCTGTAAAAATATCCACTACTCTATTTTGAGTAAGAAAGCTGGAAAGGATAGGACATAGTCCAACAGTACCTGCAATTTTCTCCATCCATTTTGAACACGGATAAAAACCTCGCTGGTTTCTCTAAGATAGATTAGCGTACCTTCTGTTACCAAATGAACCTTTTCCAACATACCTTCAATGTTTTGAAATGTTGTTACCTGTCAAACAGCAATACAAAACATTTTGCAAGCTAAATATAAGTTTCATTTGAACATACTAATGTCATAGCTTTTTGCTTAAGAAACTCTCATAAAGTTGGTTTAACATCATTTCATACAAAAAAACTTTAACAATGACATACTTTGGCATATCAACATCACCATTCTGTTGATTTTAATGGAACTATACCAATAGTTTATATTGTATAGAGTGAGATGATTATGTCTTTAAAATTTAGCATACAAGATGAAATGGGAGAGTTAGGAAGGGACCTCAGCAAGGAAACTTGGTAAGATTGGATATAATATATGCAATTGTAGATGCATTTTTCATGCTGTTTTTGTGATCATATTAACATAATTTATTCAGATATTTGTTCTTTTGATTTTCATGGGATGAAATTTCAAATCAGGCATCTGAGTGAAAATGAACACTAATAATGGACTGAATTCAGATGAGGTAATGATACATTTAAGTTGAGATAAAACCTTGTGGAAGTCCAAACATCATTTTAGAAAGCTTCTTTTGGGACAAAGAAACAGTGGAGAGCAAGCACCTCTATAAACATGCATTTCTGAGAGCACAAGAACCCTCCAGGAGAGGAGGCAGGAAACCAGCATGGCTCAACAAGAACCTGATGGTTAAACTGAAGCTTAAGAAGGACACATACAGGGAGTGGGAGCAGTGACACGTGGCCTAGGAAGAACACAGGGGTGTAGTCCAAATGTACAGAAGTAGAATCAGGAAAGTGGGATTGAGTGCAACCTCAGCAAGTTTGCAGATGACACTGAGTGACATGAAGCTGAGTAGTGCAGCTGACAAGCTAGAGGGAAGGGATGCTATCCTGAGGGACCTGGTCAGGCTTGAGAGATGGGCCCATGCCAACCTTGTGAAATTCAACAAGGACAAGTGCAAGGTCCTGCACCTAGGTCAGGGCAATCCCTAACACAGATACAGGTTGGGTGGAGAATGTCTTGAGTGCAGCCCTGAGGAAAATGATTTAGGGGTGTTGGTTGAAGAGAGATCCAACATTAACTGACAATGCGCGCTTACAGCCCAGAAGACCAACTATATCATGGGTTGCATCATGAGAAATGTGACCCAAAAATTGAGGGAATTGATTCTGCCCCTCTACTCTGCTCTTCTGAGTCCACACCTGGAGCACTGCAACCAGTTCTGGGGCTCCCATCACCAGAAGGACAGAATTGTTGGAGCAGGTCCAGAGGAGATGGATGATCAGAGGGCTGGAACACTGCCTCTGTGAGTATAGGCAGAGAGAGCAGGGGATCTTTAGCCTAGAGAAGAGAAAGCTCCAGGTGGACCTTATAACAGCCTTCCAGTACCTGAAGGGGGCCTACAGGAAAGCTGAGGAGGACGTTTTATACAGGCATGTAGAAACAGGAAGAGGGGAAATTATTTTAAACTGGAAAAAGGTAGATTTAGACTAGATATTAGGAAGAAATTGATTACTGTGTGGGTGGTGGGACACTGAATCACAGAATCACAGAATTGCACGGGTTGGAAGGGAACTCTAGAGATCATATAGTCCAACCTCTCTGCCAAAGCAGTCTCCCTAGACCAGGTTGCACAGGTGGGCATCCAGGTGGGACTTGCACGTCACTAGAGAAGGAGACTCCACCACCTCTCTGTGCAGCCTGTACCAGTGCTCTGTCACCCTCACTGTGAAGAAGTTCCCACACAAATTCGTGCAGAGCTTCCTATGCCTCAGTTTGTGACCATTTCCCCTTGTCCTATTGCCACACACTGCTTAGAAGAGGCCAGATTTGTCCCTTTGCCTATCACTCCTTATATATTTATAGTCATGGATCAGATCCCTTCTGAGTCTTCTTTTTTCAAGGCTGAACAGTCCCAGGTTTCACAGCCTTTCCTCATAATGGACATGTTCTACACCCTTTATCATTTTTGTAGATGATCATCTGTTTATCATCAGATTTTGTTTCTACTTGATTGAATGTACAGAAGACACTTTAATGACCCCTGAGGAATACCACTAAGTACAGGCCACCGACTGGACTGTGTACCACCGATCACAACCCTCTGAGCTCTGCCAGTCAGACAGTTCTCAATCCACCATACTGTCCACTCATCTATTCCACACTTCCTCAACTTTCTTATAGGGATGCTGTGTGAGACAAACTGTTCCATCACCTTTCCAGGGACAGGGGTGAGACTGACTGGCTTGTAGTTCCCTGGATCCTCCTTCTTGCCCTTTTTGAAGGCTGGACTGACCCTGGCTATCCTCCAGTCTTCAGGTACCTCTCCCATTCTCCAAGACCTCTCAAACATGATAGAGAGAACTGATGTTGCCTGGACACTCTTGGACCATCTCCTCCTTCACCAAAGGGGAGCCTTCCATTCCCCAGACCATCTCACTTATCCCAGCGCTCCAGGAGTTCTGAGGGGGGAGTTCCCCCAGTGAAGACAGAAGCAAAGAAGGCGTTCAGTATCTCCTCCTTCTCTGCATCCCCTGTTACCAGAACACCGTCCTCATTCAGTAGGGGATCCACATTTTCCCTAGTCTTTCTTTTAGTGTTGACAGACTTAAAAAAAACCCCTTTCTTATTATCCATTTTCTCCTTTGCCAGATCCAGTTCCAGGTTGGCTTTGGCCTTACTCATTGCATCTCTGCAGGCTCTGACAGCATTCCTATATTCATCCAAAATGGTCAGACCCTTTTTCCACATTTCATGGACCTTTCTCTTCCCTTTGAGTTTATGCATGAGCTCTTTGCTCATCCACACAGGTCTTCTGCCACCCTTGCCCGATTTCTTATGCACGGGGACGCACCAACCCTGAACTTGGAAGAAGCACTATTTAAATGATGAGCAGCTCTCACAGGCCCCCTTACCTTCTAACACTCTAGCCCATGGGATAGCTCCAAAAAGGTCCTGGAAGAGACCAAAGTTGGCTCTCCTGAAGTCCAGGGTGGCAATCCTGCTTCTTGGTTTGCTTCTTCCACTCGAGATCTTGAACTCCACCATCTTGTGATTGCTACATCCCATTCTGCCCCTGACCTTCACTTCCCTAACAAGCCCATCCTTCTTAGTAAGAACAAGGTCCAGTAACACCCCACTCCTCGTCGTCTCTGCCACCACCTGCATCAGAAAGCTATCTGCACATAGCTGTCCATGGCAGCATTCCAGTCATGCAAGCCATCCCACCATGTCTCCATAACTGCTATGAGATCATGACCTTGCAACCGCATGTAGACCTCTAACTCTTCCTGTTTATTTCCCATGCTGTGCACATTAGTATACAGACACTTTAGGGAAGCAGCAGATGCAGGTACCCCTAAAGGGACGCAAGAAGATTTCAGGTCGGAGAAGATTTCAGGCAGCTACTGGTTGCCCATAGAGGTTGTGGATGCTCCCTTCCTGGGAGTTGTACAAGGCCGTTCTGGATGGGGGTAGCGGAATGTGTCCCTGCCTATAGCAGGGGGACTGGGACTTCATGATCTTAACGGTGCCTCCCAACCTAAACCATTCTATGATTCAGTGAATAGGACAAAAGGAAGTGGTCTGTAGTTGCACAAGGGGAGATTTAGATTGAATAGTTGGAATTTTTTTTCCACTTCAACAGTTGTGTATCTTTGGTATAGGTTTCCTAGTAAAGTATTTGAGTCACTGTCCCTGGAAGTATTGAAAAGATATGTAGATGTGCTCCTTAAGGATGTGGTTTAGTGACAGAATTGGCAGTGCTAGGTTAATGCTCGATCTTGGTGATTTAGAGATTTTTTCCATCCTACATGATTGCATGTTTCTATGAATGCTTTATGAATCATGCAGATGTTAATAGTAATTTGCATATTGTTTTTTTAATGTTGTTTTTGACCTAACTGGGCTTGTAGCTCCTAGTCTGTAACCACATTTCTCTACCTTGTAGCCATTTTTTTCTCCTTCATCTGTAAGTATTATAAGAATTGTCAGGATTTGAATTTCTGTAAGAAAAAATTGTTAGAAAAGATATGATACTGTGATGGGAAAGCATTCACATTCTCCTTAGTTCCTTATTTATGATGTAGATGATCAAAAAACCTGGTCATTTATTAGTGCATTCTCACATGATTGCCAAAGGTATGCAGATAATTTGATTTTCTGACCTAGCCTGAGAATGTGGAAAAGATAAAAAAATCACAGTGAAACCTCTGCAGGTTTTAGAATATTTTTAATATTCATTTAATTTACAAATTAACAAGATATAAGTCTTAGTTGTCCTTTTTGCTTCACGGATATCAGGGATATAATCTGGGATACAATTGAGTCATCTATTAAGAAAAGGAAATAATTTCAGTGTATCTTCTGGCACAATTTTTACATTTGTTAGGGAAGATTATAGTTTTCATCTTAAAATCAAATGAACTGAATTGCTCTGTTTTAGCTTATTAATATTAGATGGGTTTTTGTTTGTTTGTTTGTTTGTGTGCTTGCTTTTTTTTTTTTTTCCCATGTTGCCCTTCCCAGCTGTATGGATTTTTTTTTTTTTTAATTATTATGTTCAGAAAAATAGGAAAAAATCTAACAAAAACACTGGACTGAGCATTCCCTCCTTTATTACTGCTAACAGTGGCCCCCAATAGACTTGGAAAACAAGTTTCAATGGCAACATTCCGTATTTTTTTGTCTTACCAGATTCCTGGTTACAGGTGACCCTGGTTCTCCTGGAGGACCTGGTGGTCCAGGCATTGTGGCTGCTAAAACACAACAGTAATATGGCACATATTGAAGGTCATCTGTTTAGAGAGAGGGAACAACAGAAAGAAAGGACCTGGCAGTGTTGCCTAGGAGGCTAGGAGCAGTGAGAGGTTAAAGAGGCCGTGTTCCATAGATAGCCAAGATCTGAACAGCTGTGTTCAAGTCAACTACAGAAAATTCAATCTAAAGGTTTTTATTTATTTATTTAAAGCAATAGTGAAACTTCGTCTCCTCTATTCTTTGGGAAGGTAAATTCAACAGATTGGAATATGCTGTGGGTATTGTAAATAAAGATCAACTTAAATAGACCAGAACACTCTTCTGTTGTTAAAAATATGCAGCTCCCACCTATACAGACTTTGAGAGAGCCATTTTATCCTCTTCTATAAAAGTAAATAAAATCAAAATTTTATGAGATTAAAAAAAATCACAAGTGTAAATTCAGCTTATGTTTCAAAGCAACAGAATCCTTTGGTGGTACGAACCTGAAGCTCTAAGATCGCAGCCCATAGCATAAATTACCTAACCCTCTACTGAATTTTTTCACCTTGAATTGAAAGTCACTGCTTTCTAGAATAAAAACTACAGAGAGATAACAGAGTAATATTTAGAAGACTGAAAGGAGGAATACTGTGTGAATGGATATGGCAATGGTACTTCGAAGCTGCTTAGAAGAAAGAGCTTCTGCATGCAGACCCTAGTGAGAATCATGGCAAACTCCAGTGAAGCTCAGTAGCTAATATCTGGACAGACCTTATATTAAGCACAGATAGAATACTCCTTCTTTAGAGGAAAAGAAAGACATAAAGTAGAAGCAACAAAACAGATCCAAAGGTATCCATGGGAGTATACTAGTATACTGCTGGGAGTGAATGTAAAAGGCTCAACAAGAAATACAATTAGAAACAGAAAGTCATGATATGAGCTGGTATGACAGAGAAGTAAGAATTAATGTTTGGTGGGTTGCTGAGTTGCTGAGGGTTGCTCTGAAAGTAATACTTCTATTTTATTACGTTGGCCCATGGTGTTACAAGTGGACATTGGTGGCATGGTAACAGAGTTTGAACTTTCCCACCAATAGTCCATTAAATTTGGTTGCTGCATGCCAGATGGCAGCAGAGGGGCAGTCTGACAAAATGGTATCTGACATGAAAGTACGTAGGAGACAAAGGTTTGTAATTCCATGTGTAAAAAATTGCACTCACTGACATTCATGGACACTTGCTGAATATTCATGAAGACCTAACAGTGGATATTAGTACTATAAGGCAGTGAGTAGTGTGTTTCAGCAGTGGCAACAACAACAAAAAGACAAGCTGTGTTCCAGACAGTAGTACTCAGCTGTCACACCGTGAAATGAAGTGTGTTTCGATCAGCTAACCCATGCAAACAGGTGGATTATGACCATGAAACTGTTTGTGAACTTGAATATTGGTTTCAATGCATTGGAAATGATGGTGGAAAAACTGGAATATCACAAAGTTTGCACCAAGTTGTCCCATGAATGCTCACATAAGGAAAGAAAGAACACCATATGCAAATTTGTCAGGACCTATTTAACCAGTTACAGATTTAATGGAATGCATAATTACTGGTAACAAGATGTGGCGTCACCGCTACAAGCTGGAGTCAAAACGGCAGACCATGGAGTAGTGACGTGAATTCTTCATGGAAGAAAAAGTTCAAGATGCAGCCCCCAGTGGGTAAAAAAATGTGTAGTGTCATTTGGGATAGGAAAGTGGTGATTATTCTGGATTTCCTGGAAGCCAGACGAACCATCAACTTTGACCACTACATTGAGACACTGCCTAAGCTGGAAGGCTCAAACTTTGAGAGTCAGGCCAGAGAAGAATACAACCTTTCTCTTGCAACATGATAATGCCAGGACCCAGATGAATTAGAAGGCTGTGGAACACTTGTCTGGACTGTCCTATCATTCCCACCATATAGTTTGGATTTTGTGCCTTCTGACTTCCATCTGTTCAAGCTGATGAAAGATGTACTCTATGGGCAACATTTTTGTAGCAACAATAGCATCACAGCAGCTGTGAATCAGTGGTCACCTCTGCTGGTGCAGATTTTCATGAGCAAGGCATGCAGGTTCTTGTTGATCAGTGGCAAAATGTAATGGTGGTGAGTATGTTGAAAAATGGTGTTTTGTAGCTGAGAATTTGTTCTATCAATATGTTATTGTTCTGTTTGTGTCTGTTGTAGTCTTTATGGAAATAAACAGGAAGCATTGCTTTCAGAGTGACCTATGTAACTGTGCATGGGGAAGTCTAGTTAGTTTTCAGCACACTTGTAAATCTGTTTTATGAAATATGCACAAACACCCACAAGCTCCTAGCTAATTCCCAACTCCTACTTTGCTGGGCACTTTCAAAGTATCCAGTTGCTCTTAGCTATTCAAACAGTCCCATAACCCTAAATGTGGACAGATCTGCTCTTCAGTGCTGAAGAAGAAATGGAGTAATGTAGAAATATTCTCTTAACCATGCTTAGGAGAAATTTGATCGCACACATCTGGTCAGCCTTACTGCAACAACCTAACTCCACTTATCCACAGGTTACTGAATAATTTGGAAACAGACTAAAGGAGAGAAACGGAACATAAGCTAAAGAAGAGTATAAATTTTGCCTTCATCATTTTCAGAAGAACTGGGAACAGTGATCTTGAGTAAGAACTGAACTATGCATTCCTCCTCCCCTGCAAATAGCTGCATTAAAATAAAAATTAAAAAAAAATTGAATATATTCTGCTTTGTTATATCTCTTCACTCTAAAGTATTTTGATAATCTGAATAAAACAGTCCAAGATTTAAAATATTGATTGGACCAGTCAGTAAAAGCTAACCCTATGAACGATGTTGCATTCTAGAACTTGTTTTTTACTGAATTATAACTTTTGTATTGGGAGGCTGCAATTACGCACCAATAAAGCAAGCTCTAGTGTTCAATATATATATATATTTTGGTGAAACTTAGAGAAATGTTGAAAATTGCCTCTCACAAGTTGAAGAATCTATGTTCTGAGGATTCTCTAGAGTGATTCCTTCATACCAATGACAGGGAAAGGGGGCTCATTTCTCACAAGCATTCAAAACTATTTATCTACAGATAAGAAAATCTTCTTTCCTCATATTACAGTAAGAACTTTAATAGTGTTGACTAGATGCCTTAAAGATAGTAAATAAACAAATACCTGTCTTCATAACATTTAGTAGAATGGACATCCATCAGTGTGCTGCCAAAAGAAGCTTCTTACAAAGCAAAGAGGAAGATGCATAGAAGGGTGATGAAGACTAACAGCAAAGCAGATAAGCTAAAGTGAAAGAAATGGAACGCAAATATATATATATATATATGTTTATATATTTGTCTGACTAGCTAATACTCAGAAGTACTTGATGTTAATTACATGAGAAAAGATCTAAAGGCCTGTATGAACTTTATGGATGCCAAGAATATGTCCATTTTTTTATGATCAGAGGCTAATATAGGTACAGGCCTATGTTCCAATGCTGAATATAGTAAGGATTATTGCTTCCTCAAATATTCATTAGAGGATGAACATTTCTGGCAGACACTCCATTCATAATATTCACTGAATGAGAGTTTGGAAGTCTCACCTTGTCCCTGCGCAGCTGCATAAACCAGTCTGACTAATTTCAGAAAACACATGGAGACAACAAATTTGAGACACAGGGATCTGCTTCCCAAACCAACATATTGCAAGCACAGATATTGCTGGAAGCATTCTGGTCATTATGTCTCAGAAACAGGTCTTTATATTAAGTAAGCCAGCTGAAACTTTGGGCAAGACAGATCTGCATTGTATTCTCTCTACGCAGTTAACACTGTTGTTAGTGTACTTTCTTCCTTCAGCTAAGATTAGGGAATGCTTTCTGCTGGAGTTTCCTGACAGAGGCACAAGGGTCTCTCACTCAGGTATCACTGTTGAGTGATCCTCTGACATCACCCTTGATGTGATATCAGCAGAGCCCAGAAGTCCATCAGAACCTAGTCTAAGTGCCGGACATTAACAGTATGAGGCTTGCGACTAGCAGACCTGTGACCCAGAAGGAATCAGAATTGTTACTGTCTTGAACTCTGACACTTCACTTAAAGCCATGCATGCCTTTAATGTAAGTTTGAGGGAATCTCAAGCACCATCTCATTAACAAAGCTTATGTTATGCATTAGTGCTCCCATAGCACTAGTCAAGGAAAACAAACTGTAGAGTTGTCCCTTTTGTACTTTCAGTTCAAATCCACACTCCCTACAGAAAAAAGCAGCAATCAGAAAAGTGGGGAGCAACCTGATTCAAGTATAAAGAGTAGATAGGAAGAATGAAGAACACATACCAAAAGAACAGAGTGTGTGGGGGGTGTGTAAGTATGCATATGTGCTCACATACATAGTGAAAGGCAAAATCCTCTCACCTGATCCATATATTGCAGGGGGTCCTGGTGGGCCTGGTGGGCCTGGTGGTCCAATTTTTCCGTATCCTGGTAAACCAGGTAAGCCAGGCAACCCTGGAGGTCCTCTGGGTCCAACAACTGAATCCCCTTTAGGTCCCTATTAATGATAAAATGTACTTATTTGACTGTATCAATGTTTGTTATGGTATGCTCCATGCCTTTGTCCCTGAGTTTCCTCTTTCAGCCTGGTCATTAAGCCCAAGGCCTTGCTCATACAATGAGGTGCAAAAGCCCTTGACCTTGCTTGGGACTGATAACAATCAAGATATCACTGGAGACTGCAATACTGTCTCAAACTCAGTGCACAAGGATCTGAGAGCAGATACCTGGTTCAATAGGTGCCAAATCTAAATACTATGACTATGAGTCAATTATCTTACTTCACGAATAGCAAGGAGACCAAGAGCCCCTTTGAGCGTTCCTAGTTCCTCAGCTAGCTGCACATCAGGATGTCCTCTTGTGTACGAATGCTTCTTGAGGTTGATTACGCTTGTGCAGAGATCCCTTACACCTAGACATGGTGATGTCTTGCTGACACAGATCCTCAGTAAGTGATTTATAGTTTTAACCTCCACTAGTTTCACTGAGATTCACTTTTAGATCAATTCTGCAACCCCATCCTCTATGTAGCACATTATCAACAGTATCTAGCCATTTCAAACCTTGTTAAAGTCACTGTCTTCACTGTTTAAATTACTATATTGTATCTATTTTATATCAGTAAGTATCTTCCTGCTTCACTTATGATTGAAATGTATACTGCTTAGTTTCTATCTGTGATGATGTCACTGCTGCAGGTTCTTAATCTCTGATGACAATATTCTCTGATGGCAGGTAACCACACTACTTCTAAGTTATAAGCATTTTTTTTTCTAAGAGCCATGGAATCTGAAAAAGGTACCCATATATGTTAAACTAAATTCAAGCAATGATGTTTCAGACAAGAAAGCTTTCTGGTAGTTCTTGCGAAGTTATATATATTTTCCTGTTTTGTATTGCTACTGATAGCATGAATTGACACACTGACATAGTGTGTTAGGCAGCTGAGCATAGCATTGCATCAATTTCTCAAAGCAAATTAATTTAATGCACAATAGTGAAGTTTCTGTGTTTATGCCTAATGGAACTCTGTCTTACTGAGCTGATGATTAGCACATAAGTATGCATATAGTTCTTATATTGATGCTTGTCTCTTATTAGTGTACTCCAAATTAAAACAATATGTATTCATAAATATTTATATTATACAACTTATATATCTTACAACTAATCCTGGTCTCCCAGGTGGTCCAGGTGGTCCTGGTAGGTAAAATCCTCCATTTGGTTCTCCTTTTTCTCCTTTTACACCATTGTCTCCTTTTTCACCCTTTAAAGATAACACAGTATAAAACATTCAGCTGAAGCAAGATCAGAACCCCATGCACTCATCTTTTAAAGTTATCTGAAATTTCTAAGCTTGATAAAGAAGAGTATCTGCTTAACATATTTTTGACACTGTTTCCTTCTTCAGTGATATGGAATAAAAAGGAAGTTGCAAGGATTTCTTAGGTTGTAGACTAGGGAATGTGGGAGCAAGGTGCAGACATATGAAAGTGCCTCTGCTGCTGTTTCCTGCTAATTTAAATATCAAAACTTAGTTCCGTGCTGTAGCTGGAGGCAAAAAGGAAATTTGAAAAAACATAAAAGCTATGCTATGTTATTTATCTCCCCCACTGAGGAAAAAGCAATTTATGATTGACGTGAATTTGATAATTATTTAAAGGAATGTTATAAAATGATAATGACAGTACATAGGATAACACAAAAGGACAGGGGAATATGCCAGAGTAACAGAAGAGACATGACACAAAATTGCAGACACTTCAACTGCGTCTTTTCTGTCATCCTACTTCACTGATTAACAGCTAATTGGGGAAAAGATTGATAGATAAGAAGTGTTTTAATTCTAGATCAGTACAAAATGACCCATAGAAACTGCAAGTTCTACTTCAACTTGTTTTCTTCTCTTTGTTCTTTTATTTCCTTGAATTGTTTTGGTGTCTACTTTGGTAGTAGTCTTTTTTGTAATAAACCTGTGAATAGAAGTAGTGAAGGACAAAGATAGCAGGTAGCTGAAGAAAGTCAATAGAGATTTCTACACATAGTTTTCCCTTTGACTTTTCTTGCAGTTTCCAGGTAAAAAAAAAAGCTATAAAGCTTTCTTTAGGTAGGTATGAAGGGGGAAGGAGAGAAAATATCACTTGCTAGGGTGGAGTGAATAGTTCAGAGATGTCAACTAGATCAGATGGGGTAGGAGGATGGAGGATTGGGGATGTTGTCATTGTAAAAGACTGCAGAGAAATAGCTCTGGACCACCCTGTAGGATCTTGTGAGAAGTCACCAGAGGAATTACCATTGTGAATTCCCCACCTAAAATCTTCTTGTGTCCCTTTAGGGGTACCTGCATCTGCTGCTTCCCTAAAGTGTCTGTATACTAATGTGCACAGCATGGGAAATAAACAGGAAGAGTTAGAGGTCTACATGTGGTCACAAGGCCACCATCTCATAGCAATCATGCAGTGTGTTGAAGATAGCTTTCTGATGCAGGTGGTGGCAGAGATGACGAGGAGTGGGGTGTTACTGGACCTTGTTCTTACTAAGAAGGACGGGCTTGTTAGGGAAGTGAAGGTCAGGGGCAGAATGGGATGTAGCAATCACAAGATGGTGGAGTTCAAGATCTCGAGTGGAAGAAGCAAACCAAGAAGCAGGATTGCCACCCTGGACTTCAGGAGAGCCAACTTTGGTCTCTTCCAGGACCTTTTTGGAGCTATCCCATGGGCTAGAGTGTTAGAAGGTAAGGGGGCCTGTGAGAGCTGCTCATCATTTAAATAGTGCTTCTTCCAAGTTCAGGGTTGGTGCGTCCCCGTGCATAAGAAATCGGGCAAGGGTGGCAGAAGACCTGTGTGGATGAGCAAAGAGCTCATGCATAAACTCAAAGGGAAGAGAAAGGTCCATGAAATGTGGAAAAAGGGTCTGACCATTTTGGATGAATATAGGAATGCTGTCAGAGCNATTATGAGTCTTTCAAAGGAACTGATGGTACACTTATGAAAACTTTTTTTTTTTTTAATAATTAAATTATAACTTGATTCTAACTTTTTTCAGATCTTTTACTGATAAATAACAGCCTTGTTCACTTTTTAGAACTGTTTAAAATAGTATTGTATGTGCATTCATTTTTTTTCATTAATGCAGTCAGGAGAAAAGAGGATCAGAGAGAGAGACTAAACACATATTTTATGAATATGCTTTCTTGTAAGAGATTCCAGAAAGTAAGCACCAAGAAGCAGATATGTGTTTTCCTTCACTTTATTTTATTCAATGTGTTTGAAAGATAAATAGTAATAAACAGTAGTGAATTTCTTTTTGAAGGTTTATTGTTGCTTTTTTTTTTTTTCAAGAGTCCCATTAGGAAATGTATTAAAACAAAAGCATTAATTTATGGCAAATATATCCCAACTTATGTTAGATTACTTAGTAAATTATGACTCACTTTAATATCTCTGGGAAGTCAAAAAGCCAAATTAATATATTTTTCAAGTTATCTTTATGTTTTTTTAAAGTGTTCTTTACAATATATTAATTATAAAATAGTATAGTGAGGTAAAATACACAAAACATATAATTAGATCAACAATTCTATATTTTATTTATTTATTAAATTGCAGCAGCAGAGATGAGTTTATTATGAAGTTATAGTAGATGTCAGTAAGTTATAAAGAATTCAAATATAAATGGGATATAATTACCTTCATGCTATTAATAAAGTGGTTGAAATATGATGGAGGCAGAGGTGGACCTGTGAAATGAAGAAGAATACAATAAAGTATGATAATTATTTGTAATTTCCTCTTTAAAAGCACTGCTCTCNTTGTGATCGGTGGTACACAGTCCAGTCGGTGGCCTGTACTTAGTGGTATTCCTCAGGGGTCATTAAAGTGTCTTCTGTACATTCAATCAAGTAGAAACAAAATCCGAATATAAGATGGCATTAGGAGTCTTTCAAGGAAACTGATGGTACACTTATGAAAACTTTTTTTTTTTTTAATAATTAAATTATAACTTGATTCTAACTTTTTTCAGATCTTTTACTGATAAATAACAGCCTTGTTCACTTTTTAGAACTGTTTAAAATAGTATTGTATGTGCATTCATTTTTTTTCATTAATGCAGTCAGGAGAAAAGAGGATCAGAGAGAGAGACTAAACACATATTTTATGAATATGCTTTCTTGTAAGAGATTCCAGAAAGTAAGCACCAAGAAGCAGATATGTGTTTTCCTTCACTTTATTTTAT
>VXAB01002888.1:25313-37335 GCA_013399175.1 Odontophorus gujanensis
GGGTTTGAAAGAGAAATAGTAATAAACAGTAGGGAATTTCTTTTTGAAGGTTTATTTGTGCTTTTTTTTTTTTTCAAGAGTCCCATTAGGAAATGTATTAAAACAAAAGCATTAATTTATGGCAAATATATCCCAACTTATGTTAGATTACTTAGTAAATTATGACTCACTTTAATATCTCTGGGAAGTCAAAAAGCCAAATTAATATATTTTTCAAGTTATCTTTATGTTTTTTTAAAGTGTTCTTTACAATATATTAATTATAAAATAGTATAGTGAGGTAAAATACACAAAACATATAATTAGATCAACAATTCTATATTTTATTTATTTATTAAATTGCAGCAGCAGAGATGAGTTTATTATGAAGTTATAGTAGATGTCAGTAAGTTATAAAGAATTCAAATATAAATGGGATATAATTACCTTCATGCTATTAATAAAGTGGTTGAAATATGATGGAGGCAGAGGTGGACCTGTGAAATGAAGAAGAATACAATAAAGTATGATAATTATTTGTAATTTCCTCTTTAAAAGCACTGCTCTCAGTATTTCTGACTTAGTTTAAGGGAAAGTGATTCACAATATCAGTATTAACATTTAAATCTAACAGCGTTAATTTTGTTTCCTAACAAAGCCAGATTTATACGCTTGGTATTGTCTATTACTACACCTTAACTTCTGAACCTTACTGTAGATATCAGCCAAATTTGAAAACAAAGAGGTCTCCAAGATGAAAAGTGCATAGTTTTCAAAAAAATGTCAGCTGGGTGTTGGTTGAAAGAGAGGCCTCCAAATTAACTCTGTTAACAGAAATTAAGAGACAAGGAAAGTGTTCTGTATGTTTTGCCAGCAATGGCAAAAATGCTTGGAAAATGACTCTTTCCAGGTTCCCATAACAGCTGCAGACATTTTCTTTCATGGCATTCTGAACTTTGGGCCCAAAACTGCTCCAGCCATATATTTGAGATCTCCATATTTAATTTTAGATACAGTTAAATCATGTAGACAGTGCATACATTGGTACTTCAACACTAAAATACATTGCTACTACTGCAGCTGTTTTGATTTTATTTCAACCGTGACAATTACTGTTCAGTCCATGAAAGGTGATTGATTATAGACAGGTGGATTGATAGGTGTCCCTCTCAGATATAGCTTTATTTTACTCTCTGTTGGGCAATATTTGAGTTCTTTCTTGTTTGACTAGAAAGCAGAAAGATACCTAGGCCAGGGCAAGGTATCATAGAATCATAGAATGGTTTGGGTTGGAAGGGACCTTTAAAGATCATCTAGTTCCAACCCCTCTGCTATAGGCAGGAACACCTCCCAATAGACCAGGATGTTCAAAGCCCCATCCAGCCTGGCCTTGAACACCTTCCAGGGAGGGGGCATCCAGAACCTCCCTGAGCAATCTGTTCCAGTGTCTCACTACTCTCACAGTAAAGGATTTCTTCGTAATATTTAGTATGAATCTACCTTCTTCCAGTTTAAAGTCATTTATCCTCATCCTGTTGCTACATGCCTTCTAAAAAGTCCCTCCTCAGCTTTCCTGTAGGCCCCATTCAGGTACTAGACGGTTGCTATAAAGCACTCCCAGAGCCTTCTCTTCCCTAGGCTGAGAACTCGCTCAGCCTGTCCTCACAGGGGAGGTGCTCCAACTTTCTGGTCATCTTTGTAGCCCTCATCTGTATCCACACTGACAGCTCCATGTCCTTCTTGTGTTTGGAGCCTCAGTATTGAATGCAGTACTCCAGGTGGAGTCTCACGAGAGCAGAGTAAAAGGGTAGAATCAATTCCCTCAATCTGATGATCACGCTTTTCGTGATGCAACCTAGGATATGGTTGGCCTTCTGGACTGCAAGCACACATTACCTGTTTTGAGGAAGAGGAAGGACATCACTCTAAAAGAACAAAACAAAAAACAAAAAAACAACCACACCAAGAATGGCTCCAGGTAGGATAGAAGAGCTGTGATCTGGGAGCCAAAGGCTCCACTCACACCAGACAGTAAAACAGCTCCTTAGCCCCAAGATCAAGTAGCATAGCTTTCATCCATACTGCCAAACTGTAGGAGAGACTACTTACACACACAATCTGTTGCACTGATCCCTAGTTTAAGCTATCTCCCAGACTATGTGATGAAACTGTTAATTGCTCTAGTCCAACTCCAGACCAGAAAACTTGCTAACATTTAAACTGCAGGAAAAATGTCCCGTATGTCCTAGCAATGCCTAGCCAACACAGTCAGAGAAGTGGCATGCCTAGGTCAGTCCTCCTCTCTAGACATTTTTGATAGGACGTTTAGAAATCTTAACGTCAACTGGAGAGAAATATGCTCTGTTGCATAACCTATGCTGGCAGATTGGACGTTTTCATTTTGTTTTGTTTTCAGATGTTGCTGAAATAGACTAATGGAATTCTGCATGAGTACTATCAATAGTAAAATCATACTCTCACTCATAGGAGTTTCAGAATGTCGATGTCCTTTCTTTCAGAAAAAAAAAAAAAAAGTATATATTGCATTCAGATCTGGTATCTGATCTATAGATGAACTCAGTTGCTGGAGTAACAGAACTGAATCATTACAGGAATTAATGCTTTCCCAAAGAGAAGGCATCTTGTTTCCCCTCCCCTCTTTTATTTTAGCTCCAGTATTACCAAAAGTACTACCAGTATTACAAAAAAGCAGGGTGAAAATTCTTCATAAAGAAAAAAAAGTCACAAGACAAATACAAAAACAAAACCAACAACAAAACATTTTCATGTTTTACTATTCCGCAATTTCTAGCTTGTGTGTTTCTACTGTCAGAGGTTATGTGGATATCTATGAGACCTAGAGAAATTGTTTATATTGAAGAATAATTTAACAACTGCAACAATGGGTAGGAAAATATTTAGAAAAGAAATAGAATTGGTTTAGTTGGTAGGCAAATTAATAAATATGTTTTATTTTAGGAGAAAGACAGAGGCAAGTCAATCTAACTAGAATTCTTGTTTTCTCTGTCCTTAATAAGATGCAGCTTTACACAAAATCATAAGCATAATCCTTTCCTTCTTACGTAACTGAAATAAACAGGTATGGAAAAGAAAACAATGGTATGACATTAAATTGCATTAAATACAAAGCCTGGGAATGAGTAGAAATGTAGATAGTGAATAAACTTGCACAGAAGAGGAAATGTTCTTAATTTCTGAATAGGAATGTTCCTTACTCTTTCTTTTTCCAAATTAATTAATGACTCGGAAGCACTAGCTGCTACTTCAAGGCACTGGATATTGACCAGCAAAGATTATTAATAAGAAGACATGAAAACAGGTTTGATTAGATGTCCTCTTAAAGAAATCCAAAGAGATCCAAAGAGAAGTCCTCTTAAAATAAACAAAATGTCTTCAATCGAGTCAATTTTGGCTTTGAAACAAAGCTACAGTTTTGTATAAATTATGACCACATTAGAGAACAAATATTATAAATATGATACAAATAGTTCTTTCCAGAGAATATTTTTTATAACATTATATGCTTTGTTGTTCTGGACCTCTTAAACAAGAAACTAGGTATAAGTCTTCAGGTAGTCAAAGCTGTAGTGGAAAGTATCAAAGTACGTTGTTGAACTGCATTTTAAGTTAAACACATTCCTTTACAGGGTGCCAGTGACAGATTTAATATACCTGGTGGTCCTGGAGCACCTCTGTTTCCCTTTTCTCCTTTTAAGTCCACTGAATTGTGCAGCTTCCAGCAATCTCCATTTCCTTTAGCATCTGCAATAAAAGCATCACGAAGAAGCCAAATTAATGAGAACTTTCAAGCAACAGAGACTAGATTAGTGACAATCAAACCACTTAAAGTAAGACCAGATTTTCCTGCTGGATATGTCACTCCAAGTCTCTATATGCTTGTATCACTTTCCTTGTAAACACTGAATGGCTGCCTGATTGTCTTCCCTTGTATATCAACCCCAACATGCACAAAATGATCTTTCTCTTTTGGTCTTTTTGATCACCTAGTATAAGACCCATTGAATAAACCTGTTCTCACTGCATTTGGGAATTTCATGGGATAAGAACAGAAATGATTCTTCAAATTAAGATTTTGTTTTTGATAACAAATCTTCTACTGTCTCTACAATATAGAAGAAATCAATATATGATATCTGTAACTATGAATGTCAAAAATATTACAGCTTATTGCTCTCTTACATCATAAAGACATTATTAATGAAGAAAATATTCTCTGAGATCAGAAAAGCTTTTATAATCATTCTCCTTCCAGGCAAACTGAAGGTAGAGTTATACTCAAATACATCTGGATAAACTATTTCTAGGTATTGTTCAACTTCCATGGTACCTTACACTATAAAAGATCTAGGTAAGCTGACTTCTGAGTATTTAGATTTCTCTGGTCTTATTTATTTTCTTTCTGCTTTATTAGTTGTCAGTATATTTACAAAATTCATGTAAAATATCTTTCTGTCACAGTAACATCTTATAGCTACTTTCTTCAGGAGGAAATGCCTTTTCCAGTTTAAGGAGAGGTGATCCTATTCCGAGTAATGAGAAGGAAAGGTGCTGAAGTATGATGGCAGGGAGGTACAGGACACATGTGAAGCCATTTTCATTCATGATAGCTTCAGCCTGTGTTCATTTGTGACCTATGCTGGGAGTCAGCAATGAATCATTCAGAGCACTGGCGCTTCTCTAATCTGACCTGACTGCATTTGTGAATTTTATGGGGATAAGCACAGATACAACATGGTCTTGCATGGGTATTCAATCTATCCTCCATGACCTGATACTAATTGTAAATAAGACTTTTTCTGGTAAGAAATAAAGATTTAATGATAAGAAAGACTCCTAATTAGTTTTCTGTGGCAGCACTTGTCTCACTCTCTGCCCTGACATTTTAGGGTGAAAAATATTGTAAATATCTTTCCTTTCTCTAGCTGTGCAGAAGTGCCATGGATATGGAATAATCAAGATTAACTTCTCTTTAAGATTTGCATTTTACAACAGAGGTTCCCAAGCAGATCCTCTCTGCCCTTCTTCATTTTTTTAGTCATAAGAAGTAAAAGACGGTCACATATATCACCATGATCTTTTTGATGACTCTTGGCCTTCAGCTGTGAGTCCACATTAAGATGGCTATTGATAGAATGGCAAGGTCTCATTCTATGGTTTGAGGCCAACCACATGATCTATCAGGTGTACAGATAGTTTTGCGGGTTGCCAGCTGAATATTAACTGTGCATAATCAAAGCAAATTCTGGAGTTGCATCCTTAGAATTATTTTCAAGTCAAGTTTCTAGTTCAGCCATCAATACTTTAGGCAGTCTTAAAACATCAAGATAAATATGGAACTTACAGAAGGAACCTCTAGCTTTCTCTTCTTCAGGAGTTCATTTCTCATCTGCTTAATCCAATCCTCTTATCTGATCTCTTGCATTCAGTTTTCCTTCTCTTGCTTTCTTTTTCTGTTTACACCAAGATGGTGTTGTCTTTCTGACTGTCTCAGTCACTACAGAGGGAGAGCAGCTATTTCAGTTGCTGACACCAGTCCACTGACTATTCTCTGGACCATGCTAGTGTACCCAGGTAGTCATTTTTTCCTCCAAAAACAGCCACAAAGCACAGCATTTGATACCATATCCTACTACTGCAATATTTAACTTGTTTTGCACATATGGGCTCTGATTTATTTAATTAGACTGCAAACTTTCCAGACTCCTTTGTACAGTGATAGGAATACAGTAACTGGGAAAGAGATTCAGGATGTATATTGGAGATTACACTATGAGTTATTCCTGAATCCCAGAAATTACTTTCTTTTTGACAGGCCTCAACTTCCTAGGGTATGAGGCATATAGCAACTTCTGTCGCACCTGAAAACTCAAACACCTTTAGAAAAAATCATCAATATCTTGTGCATTACCTCAGTGATATTCTCTGTGGCTCCAGCAGTCAGTTCGTTCACTCTGTGACAGCTTTCTTTTGATCAGAAAGATAGTGAAGTTCTCAGGCAAGAACAGTAGGCCCTGAACCAAAGTTGACTTTTAGATGAACTTCACTACCAAATCCTATACATACATATGCAATACAATATTAATCTATTTTGCTGTTTTAACATGAAATATATTTTGTTGCCAATTTATAAAGGTCTGTTGTAACACTTACTGTGTGACACTAATCCCAATAGGAGATGTTAATTTGTTTAGGGGCATGTTTACAGGGCTGTAAAACCTTGTGAGCAGTGGAACCAGATATATGATCTTGTTGAGAAATTTGTGGTTAAAGCCCAAATAGACAGAGACTCTCCCTTGAGCCCTGGCAGGGCTTTGGGTAGAATCCAACAGGAGGATGACACCACATGTTTCCGCGCTTAAAGTTATGTAAGCTTATTTATTCAGCTATGTAAAAACTGGACCCAGGTGTAGCAAGTCTGGAGACTTCACCTCCGAGTGGATGCACTGCGCAGGACCTCCCAATGGCCAGGAAAGGTTCTCCAAATCCTGAAATCCCTGCAATCAGGGCTCTTCAGCAATTGTAGATCTGGATAATGGTAATTAGGTGCAGTTCCTTCCTCTGAATTCTTGCTGTACTATTTCACTTACTATTTTATTCATTTTAGCTTAAGCAAAAATAAACCCACTTCTTAAAATTTGGTGCCTGTGTCCTTTGTGCTGACCCCATTCATTATCAAAACAGATAGGAATCATAAGATGAGTGCATTTTGGTATCAGTTACGCAGAGAAGGGAAGCATTTCTGACCTCATCAGTAAGACACTGGAGGAATGAGACAACTTGGTTGTTTGGTGGGATTTAATGTCAAGTGGATATTAGAATTTGAATCTAAGGAGCACTGCCAGAGCAGAGAATGGCTTGTCACAGTAGTCTGTGAAGCCTGCTTTTCTCACAGTGCTTCTTTGCTCTGACAGAGGGCTCCTAAGATTAGAACCTGTGGAACCTGTGCTGCACTGCTTTATTTATAAGTCTTAGCCTTTGAAATGCAGACCTATGCTCATTTGTTCCTTGGTCTATGTGTTGAGGCTGGACCAAGATAGAATATTACAGCTTCAAAAGAAAAGGAAGTGAGACCACTATTGCCCTTCCTTTCTCACCCCAACCCCCTCGCCCAGCTCCATAAACTCAGTTATGCAACAAACAAGAAAAATTGTTTGTTCACATCAAGAGCAGCTTATTTAAACCATGCCACAGGAATTACTCACCATGGACATTAAGAACTTTTTGATTTCCAGGGTAAATATTGCTCACCTATAGACAAAGAAAACTCATTTAAAAATTATCCATATCCATTAACTGGTGGAAATGCATCAGTTAGTACTGTTGGAAAGCCTGACATATCTTCATGCTATCACAGAAAGTATGCAGATTGCTCCAGAAGTAATGTTTCCTGTTTACTTATGTGGAAACAACAACAGATAAAAAAACACAACAGTACTATTTGATAAGCTCTCCAATACAAAACACTACTTTTCAGCACAGTATCTGCATGTCTCTCTGGAGCATGGTTTGTCTTTCATGTCACTGTTGCCACTGTTGAAATGGACTGCCTGTGCCTCACTATGCCATCATCTATTGTTTGGACTCCATAAATGTTCAGCAAGTGTTGATGAATGTCAATGGATGCAATTTTTTCCACGTGGAGAAATTCAATTACACATCTTTGCTTCGTATGCATTTCCATGTCCACTAGATCAGGTCTCAATCTGAGTTAGAACACTTCCAGTGATGGGGTATCCGTGATTTCTCTGAGCAACATGTTCTAGAACATCACTGTGCTCATAGTGAAGAATCTCTTCCTAACGTCTAGTCTAAATCTATCCTCCTTTAGTTTAAAACTCTCATAGTTTTTCCTATCACCGCACTGCTAATAGTCTCTCCTCTTTCTTGTAGCACTCCTTTAAGTACCAGAATGCAGCTAAAATGTACCTTTCTGGAGTCTTCTCTAGGTTAAAGAAACTCAGCCCTCTCAGCCTATCTTTGTAGGATAGGTGCTCTAGCCCTGTGATAATTTTCGTTGCCCTTCTCTGGACCACCTCGAAGTCAATATGTTTCATATGCTGTGGGCCTCAGAGCTGAACACAGTACTGAAGATAGGGTCTCAAGAGGGTGACATAGAAGGAGTAATCACCCCCCTCAACCTGCTGGCCACATTTTTTATTTTTTTTAATGCAACCCATGATACAACTGGGTTTCTAGGCTGAGAGCATACATTGTGAGATGTCATGTTCTTTTTTTTTTTTGTCCACCAGTACTCCCATGGCTGTTCTCAGTCCACTCAGTGCCATGCCTGCATTCATTTCTGAGACTCTCTAGGCCCAGGTGCAGGACTTCCCACTTGGCCTTGTTGAATTTCATGAGGTTTACATAGGACTACCTCTCAATACCTCTCATTAGGGTCCCTCTGGATGGCATCCCTGCCTTCCATTGCATTGACTCCATTACTCAGCTTGGTGTCCTTCATGAATTTGCTAAAGGTGCACTTAATTTCACTGTCCACGTCACCAACAAAGATGTTAAATCATACCAATTTCAACAAAGACCCCCTAGGGGCATTATTGATCGTCATCCACCTCTTATAAGGCTTTCAGTGCAACCATACAGCCAATTCCTTATTTACTGAGTGGTCCATCTGTCAAATTCAGGTCTTCCCATTTTAGAGATATGGATGTTGTATAGGACAGAATCTAAACTTTTCATATGTTCAAGTAGCTGGCATCAACTGCTCTTCCTTTACCCACCAATGATGTAATCCTCCTATAGCAAGTCACCATATTTGTCACACATTTATTGTCATGAGGTAAAGCCATGTTGGTTATCACAAATCGCCTCTTTGTTTTTCATGTACCTCAGCACAGTTTCCAGGAGGATCTACTCCATTATTTTGCTGGGTATATAGAAGTGAGATGACTGGCCTGAAGTTCCCCAGGTTTTCCTTTTTTCCCTGTTTAGAATGGGAGTTGTGTTTCCTATTTTCCAGTCAGTGGGAACATTACTGGATTGCCACTGGATTGTCTTTCTAGTTCCCTCAGGACTTTTGAATGCATCTCATCAGATAAGGTACTTTCAGGTTCCATGGATAGTTTGGCACTCAATCTGCTCCTTTACCTACATTTCGCCAAGGCTACCTGTCTACACTTCTACCTTGCATAGGCTTTATTTTGTGTTTGACTTTGGCTTCTTGTTCATCCATGCAGGCTTCCTGGCATTTTTCCCTTTCTTTCTCTTTGTTTGGGTGCATCACTCCTGAGCCTGGAGGAGGTGAATATTGCCTACTGCCCTCAGGACTTCATCCCATTTTACTCTGCCAAGGAGATCCCTGAAGACACTAAAGTGCTTTCCTGAACTTCAGGGAGGTGAGCTTGCTGTTCATCTTCCTCACAGCCCTAAGGATGTTGAGCTTCCTCCACTTCATGGTCTCTGCAGCCAGGGCTGCCTTTTACATTCACATTCCCCACAGGCCAGTCCTTATTGGTTAGAATGAGGTCCAGCACAGTACCTCTCCTCATTGGCTCCCCTATAACTTGGAAAAAGAAGCTATTATCAAGGCACCCCAGGGACCTTCTGGATTCAGGGATATTTCTAGAAAACTTCTCAGTATGACTGACCCCTCTGATTATTATCCTTTATTGGTAGTTCAGGCCAGCAGTGATGAGGTCACTGACAGAAGCCTGAGGACTATAAAAAATGATTTTATGGGCTGGAGAGGTAAGCCAATGGAGCAGGCATGCAAGTAGTATCTGCCTGTATTTCAGACAAAATAGGGAGGACACTGAGAAGATCAAAAAACCGTCTTATAAATATATGGTTGAGAGGCTGATGCAAATGCAAGAATTTTGGGTTCTTTGGACATGGGGTGGTCTACTAGGCACCTGGCCTGAGGTCTGCCAATGGGTATCACCTTTCTCAAAGGGGAAAATGGATCTTTGTCCAGGAGCTGGCAGGACTTTTAGAGACTTTAAACTAGATATGATGGGGAAAGGGGATAGAACCAGGCCCACTAGAGATGAGCCTGGGGGAGTGCTAGTGGGATTAGGAGTGAGGTGAGGGGCTCAGCTGAAGTGCATCTACAGCAGTGCACATAGCATGGGCAACAAACAGGAAGGGTTGGAAGCTATTGTGTGGCAGGCAAGCTATGACCTAGTTGCCATTGTGGAAACATGGTGGGACCTCTCCCATGACTGGAATGCTGCAATGGATGGCTACAAACTCTTCAGAAAGGATAGGCAAGGAAGGAGGGGTGGCAGCATGGCTCTCTATGTTAGAGAGTGCTTTGATGTTTCTGAGCTTACGGCTGTGGATGATAAGGTTGAATCCGTATGGGTAAAGATCAAGGGAAGGGCTGACAAGGCAGACATCCTGGTGGGCATCTGTTATAGACCGCTGAACCAGGATGAAGAGACAGATGAGGTGTTCTATGAGCAGATGGCAGAAGCTGCGCGATCACCAGCCCTTGTCCTCATGGGGGACTCCAACTTCCCCAGCATATGCTGGGAATACAATATAGTGCAGAAGAAGCAGTCTAGGAGGTTTCTGGAGTATATGGAGGATAATTTCCTGATGTATCTGGTGAGAGAGCCTATGAGAGGAGCTGCCCCATTAGACCTGCTGTTCACAAACAGAGAAGGTCTGGTGGGAGATGTGGAGGTTGGGGGCTGTCTTGGACAGAAAGACTATGAAATGGAAGAGTTCTTGATTCTTGGTGGAGCCAGGAGGGGGAACAGCTAAACTGCTACCTTGGACTTCTGGAGGGCGGACTTTGAATTGTGCAGAAGACTAGTAGGAGGAGTCCCATGGGATTTAGTCTTAGAGAGTAAAGGGGTTCAAGACTGCTGGTCGCTCTTCAAGAAGGAAGTCTTAAAGGCACAGGAGCAGCCTGTCCCCCTGAGCCACAAAATGAGCCGGAGGGGAAGAAGACCGGCGTGGATGAATGGGGAGCCATTCTTGAGGCTCCAGGAGAAAAAGAGAATCCACCTCCTGTGGAAGAAGGGAGAGGCAACTCAGAATACAAAGAATTTGTTAAGATGTGCAGAGAGAAAATCAGAAAGGCAAAAGCCCAGCTTGAACTCAACCTGGCTGCTGGAGTAAAAAGGGACAATAAACTCTTTTACAAATATATCAGTAGTAAGAGGAGGACCAAGGAGAATCTCCATTCTTTACTGGATGAGACTGGGAGCATGACCACTGAGCATAAGGAAAAGGCTGAGGTTCTGATTGCCTTCTTTACGTCTGTCTTTAAAATTCAGACCAGTTATCCTCAGGGTACTCCACTCTCTGACCTGGAAGTCTCAGCTGGGGAGCAGATAAAACCCCCCATGATTCAGGAGGACACAGTCAGAGACATACTACTCCAACTGGACTGCCACAAGTCCATGTGGACAGACAATATTCATTTGAGAGTGCTGAGGGAACTGATGGATGTGATAGTCGAGCTGCTTTCCATCATCTATCAGTGCTCCTTGATGACTGGTGAGGTCACAGAAGACTGGAGGCTTGCCAATGTGACTCCCATCTACAAGAAAGGTTGTAAGGAGGATTCAGGGAACTACAGGCCTGTTAGCCTGACCTTGGTGCCAGGGAAGGTTATGGAGTAGATTGTCCTGATAGAGATCACATGGCATGTGAGGGACAACTAGGGGATCAGGCCTAGCCAGCATGGATTCATGAAGGGCAGGTCCTTTTTGACCAATCTGATCTATGATCTAGTGACCCATCTGGTGGATGAGGGAAAGGCTACCTAGACTTCAGCAAAGCCTTTGACACTGTCTGCTACAGTATTCTCCGGCAGAAGCTGGCAGCCCGTGGCTTGGACAGGTACACTCTTGGCTGGGTAAGGAACTGGCTGGAGGGCCGGGCCTAGAGAGGTGGTGAATGGAATTAAATCCAGCTGGCAACCAGTCATAAGTGATGTTCCCCAGGGGTCTGTACTGGGGTCTGTCCTCTTCAATATCTTTATTAATGACCTTTATTGATGAGAGCATCGAGTGCACTCTCAGTAAATTTG
>VXAB01002890.1:0-26079 GCA_013399175.1 Odontophorus gujanensis
GGTGGCACGCACGGCAACACAGATGACGTATCATTTCATTAAGCTGTATGGTATAAGTACCCTTTGATCCATAATGTGAAGTTTTCACATCAGAAAATATTCAGAAAAGTTGTAAGGAAAAGTGAACTGTAGCATTTTGCCTACATGTTTCAAGCATAGTTAATGGAAAGTGACAGTGAATTTGGAAGATTATTTGCATTTGAAAGAAAAGAGAAGATGTAACAATATATGCGAAAATGAAAGTTCAGAAAAAAACAATATTTCAGTAATGTTATTTTATACTGTTTCATATAAAAATATATCTTTCAATTTATGGATCCAAATAAAAACTTTTTATTGATTCTCATGACTATTGACCTCAAACTTGCAAAAATACTGTGGTGATTTTCAGAGCATGCCATTACATTTCTGTAATCAAGCTTCTTCACTAAAGTGTACATTCATGAAGAATATGTTAATTTAGTCCTATGGTTATAAAATTCCTACAACGTGTTGTGAAGTATTCTGTAAATGGTTCTGCAGAATGAGTCCTGAAATACCAAGCTCAGAATTTTATGAGCTGTCAAGAGGGTAGGTTGTATTCACACGTACATATTGTTGGTATGATTATGTTTTCAAATGAATGTATAATGAAAATTTAGCCACCTCTACTTGTATAACTCAGAGATAGGGAGAGCACTTTTTGTATCTTAAGTAACTGACAAAACTTCTTCTCCTCTGTTTATCATCCCTTATAAAATAAAAATTATTTTATTTTGTGAAGTACCCTGAACAGTACTTTTACTCTGATTTTTGAAAGTCTTTTTATGTACCCAGTTTGTTTTCTTCTCAC
The DNA here is from genome assembly GCA_013399175.1 of Odontophorus gujanensis. NCBI lineage: Eukaryota > Metazoa > Chordata > Aves > Galliformes > Odontophoridae > Odontophorus > Odontophorus gujanensis. Next base: position 833 of record VXAB01002890.1, read on the forward strand.
TGCCTTCTTGCTACCATAGCAGCACATCATACTCTGATTCACCATATTTTTTCCTGTGACTACTAAAACTTCATTCCAGAGTATTTAATTCCAGGACCATTTGTCAGGTTGAAAAACCTGGCAACAGGGAGGCAGCAGTTCATTTGGAGGTGTAGTGAGCTTCCAGCAGCTGAGAGTCAAAGATTGCTGGATTCGATGCAGGGAAAAATTCTGTCCTACTTTTCTGCCACTTGCTGGAAACAGGTTGGTGTCTGACTACAGCTAAGAGACTTAAAAACAATTAAATGTTACCTGCCACCTTTGAGAAATGTAATCTTTCCCTTAAGCAACTAGAAGTGAGTTGAAGTCAAGAAGATCTAATTCACTTACCAGCTGCATTTACGACTCATGTTCAAAGGTTAACTGGTAAAAGAATCTGGAGAAGTAATTGTTCTATCCCTCCTTTCATATGTAGTAGTTTTTTATTTTATTTTATTTTATTATTTTATTATGTTCTTTTATTATGTGCTCCATAAGACAATTTATCATAGTGCTAGACAGGTAACTAAGAGATATTAGATTAATTTCCCCTTCTGGATGCCCTATATTTTTCCATTAAAAACAAAACAAAACAAAGAGCATGAGCAGCAATTTCAAATATTTACATGTATCCCCTAGACACCAAGACATGTGTTGTAACTGAATGTGGAAATGTATCAGCTAGTGAATTAGAGATTACTACATAAGATATACTAGTTTTCAAATTAAAAACAGACTGGAGTCTAGTAATGACACATATCACTCAGTACCAATTATTGGCACTACCTATTTTGAGGCAGTAATTACTTGCTAATCATATCCTACATCAGCTGAGGGTGTATAACGACACAGAGCTGACACTGTGCAGTTACTGCCAGTGGTTGCAGGTCTTGTCATATTCTTATTTCACAAAATTCAAATTGGCCAGGCATGAGAAATTTTTTGTGAGAAAAAAAAACAGAACTGAAGTGAGTGAACTTTCACTTTGCCGTCTTTCCTCTCATCATCACCGATATTACTGTTCCTGGTCTCTTTCCTACAAGATGAGAGGATCATATCTGCCTCTAACACAACCCAGTTTACTTTGAGAAAAAAGAGTGATTCTTATTTCATCATGTATCTTCCCTATTTCTCCATTCATTCCTTTTTTTTTTAATTCTTTGCCATTGCATGTCATTAGATTTAGCTATTCTACAAAATGTCAGTACATTTCTGCTGGATATGATGTTTTGGTGTGCTTATGCTTGGTTCATGGAAAGTAATACCTTGCCTAGTCTAAAGGCTGTTCTGCTTCTTGAGTGCTACAGGTTTTAGCATTGGTGACAAAGCTGATGAATTTCTCCTACTTTATTTTGCAAAGGTATCAGTAAAACATAAAACCTGAGAACGAAATCTTCCTGTATTATTATTCAGAAAAAAGTATGTGCAGATAGATAAACATAACTAATCCTATAGAAATAAATAAGTAAAGAAATAATCATTAAAAAAAAAAAAGAAGAAGAAGAAGAACTAGTAATGGCAAAATAATAAACATCTTGAAGCCTGTTATTGAATTTTTTTTTTTAGATCACTTAATTTGGAAGATATGCTATTTGGTTAAATGACTTCATATAACAACTGTCTTCTTGTTAAAATTATGTCCGTTTATTTTCTTCCTCTGTATAGGACAGCTTCTCTCGAACAAATAATTGTTTTCCCATAAAATGTGTTCTTCAACCCTTTTTGATAATGGAGTTTGTCTTTAACTTGTCTCTTAGCTCTGAGATGTAGCAGGTCTTACTATTGATAGTTTATATACTACCATTGGGTCTTTTAGACAGGACACTTTACCATATAACCTCTCTTGTCTCCTGCAGGGCACACTGGATAAAACCTTTATGAACCATCAAGCCACAGCAAATTCCAATTGTTTTGATATTGCTCTTGCTCCTGCAGTTCAAGAATCTTAGCTGATAGCAGGCTGTGAGCTCCTTTTGCAGCTCCTGTGGAGTTCTGCCCAGTGGCCTGGTGAAAGAAAGTAATATTTTCAATAGATTCGCCTGAAAGTATTTGTTGCTGACAACCTGCCTTTAGCTGTCAGACTGTAAAACTGTCTTCACCAATGTGACTGATCAGCCAATAGGAGTCTATCTATAAATGAGCAGGCTTTAAAATAGTAATAGTAATAATAATAATAATAATAAATGCAGTTTTTCTCTGTCTTGACATAACCACACGAAACAGGAGATATGAAGGAAAAAAAAAAAAAAAGAAAGATGTATGTCATCACTTTAAGAGATGTTAAGGTGCATTTGGCAAGAACTTTTTAGTGAAAGCCATAGTGGAACTGCACACAATTTCTCTTTCACCTGCTCTTTTGGTAAGTGTCTGTAATCTGAAGGCATATATTTGGCAGAAGTAGTGATAAACTTGGTTAATTATCCTTAGTTCTGAGAACTATGCTGTCATTTCAGAATTTTTATCAACTTTGAACAATTGGAATTAACTTTCTCTGTGATTTTAGAATAAAAAACATTTTGATATTCAAAACATTTTAATTACACTTGGATATAATAAATTGACATATAACAGTAGAAGCATGTGATGAGCAAAAATGCAACAGATTAGGAAGAACAATCATAAATATTTTTGCAGATCTTGATCCACTTATATTGGAAGTCTTCAGGGAAACAGGTTTTTGTGATTCAAGAGAGGTTTGCCTTTACGTTAACTTCACTGGAAAAGTTTTTTTAGAGTAGTCAAATATTTCTCGAATACTCCATTCTCTTTTGCATTGGGAAGAAGGGAATACATTTTCAAAATAAACTATTCATTTGCATTTTGAAGACAAAACAAATAATTTGAATTCCTCCCTGAACACTCATTATAAAAAAAAGCACAGCAAATATTTGGATCTGGATTCCACAGCAACTAACTGAATAACTTCAGAAGTTGAATGAATCTGATTTATGCTGAATCAGAATCTAATTTATCTGAATTACAATGTGACTTATGCTATTTGCACTCGGTGTGCCAGTATTAACTATCTCCCTTCAGGAAGAATTTCCCTTAAAAAGAACATACAAGATAACTGATATACTGTGCAACTCTCTGGGTTCTTGTAGCTCTTCTGTGAAACTGTAGAATATAAAAGTTCTTTTGAGAAAGAGATATGACACTTCATAGCAATGTTTGGACAATATTAAATGTAAGAATTGTGATAATTTTTTCAAAACTTTGTCATTTTGTTATTTTGTACATGCCTATCTGAAAATAAATGAGTAATAATCTAAAATGACACAATAAGAAAAGAGAAATAATGTTAAGGACAGACTTTTTCAAAAGTTTGCTGTTAGTAGAAGTAAATATTAAAGATCAAAACAATTTTAAATCATGTTTAGGGAGAAGAAATCTCAATTTAAAAATCTTATTTTGATGTACTCCTGTTATAACGTCTCTTTCTGATTAAACTTTTTCCTTACAAGCTCTTAAGATTGTTCTGAAGTTTAGTTACAGCGAAACTAGGGTGTTTATTTGTTTGTTTGTTTGTGATCTCTATTCTAAAATATTCTGCATTAGGGTTAAATGTTTTCCTTCAGGGAACTCCAGATGTAATTTCAGCTACTTTAGAATTCACCTTCTAAGCATTTTTAGTAATAGAATATTTTATGCAATTATATTATCTATTATCTTCTTTTTTCTTTTTTTCCTCTAATTTTGTATTACGTCTCTTCTACAACTTCTATAAATCTATTCATTAATTCCCAGTTATAAATGCATATATATACACACACATATGCACTCAGTTTCTCATTTATAATACATTCTGAACTTACACTCACCCCACCTTCTATTTTGTTTTTGTTTTTTTGTTAGAAATCTGTCTATTGTGTGAAATATTTCTCAAATCACAATCTAGATTTCTAATCAGGGCAGTTTTCTGAAAATTTGTGTTGTCATTGGAGATAGTCATACACTGACATTAAGAAACTTGCATTCTGTTCTGCAATATTTTCTTCATTCCCTGTATCTCAAGCTTGTTCTTTTCTGACTATTGCTTTATTCTCTGTCCTCCATCCTTATCTTGAATACCTCTCTTGCTTTTCCTCTTCCTTGTTGTTTTTCTTTTTTTTTCACTGAAATTGTAAAATATTTTCTGAATTTAGCTTCCAAATGAGCTAATTTAGTAAAGAAATAGGGAATTCTTTTTTTGTTATAAGTTCATCTTTTTTCTCTATTTACTGTGCTGTGAATGATTTTTCCCTTCTATTATTTGTAAGAAAGACAGGTAAAAAAATAAAAAATAAAAAAAGAAACATAATAGGTGAAGTATTAAAGGGCTAGTATGCTAAATATGATACTATAGGAGATATTACATCTTTTAAACTGTGTTTTTTTCCTGTTCTTTAATGTACATTCTGCTATAATAGCTTTTTTATTTTTTATTTTNACACTGACTTCTATAAAACATGGAGCACTGAAATAAATTAAAAACTGAAGACAAAGTATTTTTCTGTGACCCAGAGGCTACAGTACTGTTTCATCAGACTGGATGTGGACATGGAAGTGACCTTAGAATTCTCACAGATGAATCTAGCAAAGAGTGAGAATAACAAACGTATTGTCCTTAGAGATAAGTGATTACTTATTGCTTTGTTAGGTGATATCAACTCATTTGAAGAAAATATACTTTTGCCAGCCTAGATGGAGATTACGTTTTTATCCTTCTGGCTGAAATGAAAGAAATGATATGAAAAGAAATCAGAAAGAGCAGTGACAGAGCTCTAAAAATGTTGAGATAAAAGAGGCAGCAGTGTACACTTACCAGACAAGATTCAGCATAAATCTAGGACAAAAATAAATGTGAAAAAAGGTACTAAAAATAACAATAATAATAATAATAAATGCAAAACCCAACATGATTCTTCAGAGCTTCCTCAGTGATATTTCAAACTTTCATAAACTTTAACACTTCTGTTCTCAAACCTTTAGATGACATTCTTGAATTTCCAGAGATTCAGTTGTACTAAAATAATCAGGAGCTCCGTATAGATTTTATTCCATAATTTGGACTTAATGATAATGAAAGTTGATGATTTTTCCATTTTTACATATCTGGATATAACATTGTTCAGTCTGAGCATATCCTAAAATAAATATGATTGTTCAATCCGTAAGTCAAAAAAATAATTGAGATGAATAAAAATTCAAATAAAAAAATATGTAATTTCTAAAACACTTCGGTATTTTCTATGTTAATTGTTCATATTTAATGTAGAAATATGTTATTTTCATCTGTGTACCATATGTGCAGTTTAGTTCTTACAGTGGTAATTTTACTCATTCTAACCAGATGAAAATTTTTGCACATTTACTTTTATATATTTCCAAATATAACTTGTTCTTATGACAGTCCTCTGCTCTCCTCTCCTCCCCAGCCTAATGTCAGTTCTCAGAAATTTTTGTTTTCCCTACTTGGAGTTGTTGTTTTTGTGTGTGTGTGTTTGTCTGTTTGTTATNTTTTTTATTTTCTTTTTTGACTAAATAAAAGTCAGTCATATATTACGCTTTTTGTTAAGGTATGCAGATAGATGACTAGGCCCTGTTGAAAGTTTTAGCTTACAGATGGGGAGAAAATTGGAAGAGGTATGGAGAAAATGGCTGGAGATTAGAAGTAAGAATGAGAAGCTGATAAATATCACTGTAAGATCACATGGGGGATTGAGGGAGAATGCAAAACAATTTGATGGAACTTTGAGGGAAGCAATAGGGGCCTGCTGGGGAATGGAATGTCAAAGATTCTTCACACATGCTCGTGTGGATATTCTAACTAATGTTTTCATAATCAAGCTGTCCTAAAAGTTAGGATAAGAAGAAGGGAAGGGAAGGGAAGGGAAGGGAAGGGAAGGTGACACTGACTTCTATAAAACATGGAGCACTGAAATAAATTAAAAACTGAAGACAAAGTATTTTTCTGTGACCCAGAGGCTACAGTACTGTTTCATCAGACTGGATGTGGACATGGAAGTGACCTTAGAATTCTCACAGATGAATCTAGCAAAGAGTGAGAATAACAAACGTATTGTCCTTAGAGATAAGTGATTACTTATTGCTTTGTTAGGTGATATCAACTCATTTGAAGAAAATATACTTTTGCCAGCCTAGATGGAGATTACGTTTTTATCCTTCTGGCTGAAATGAAAGAAATGATATGAAAAGAAATCAGAAAGAGCAGTGACAGAGCTCTAAAAATGTTGAGATAAAAGAGGCAGCAGTGTACACTTACCAGACAAGATTCAGCATAAATCTAGGACAAAAATAAATGTGAAAAAAGGTACTAAAAATAACAATAATAATAATAATAAATGCAAAACCCAACATGATTCTTCAGAGCTTCCTCAGTGATATTTCAAACTTTCATAAACTTTAACACTTCTGTTCTCAAACCTTTAGATGACATTCTTGAATTTCCAGAGATTCAGTTGTACTAAAATAATCAGGAGCTCCGTATAGATTTTATTCCATAATTTGGACTTAATGATAATGAAAGTTGATGATTTTTCCATTTTTACATATCTGGATATAACATTGTTCAGTCTGAGCATATCCTAAAATAAATATGATTGTTCAATCCGTAAGTCAAAAAAATAATTGAGATGAATAAAAATTCAAATAAAAAAATATGTAATTTCTAAAACACTTCGGTATTTTCTATGTTAATTGTTCATATTTAATGTAGAAATATGTTATTTTCATCTGTGTACCATATGTGCAGTTTAGTTCTTACAGTGGTAATTTTACTCATTCTAACCAGATGAAAATTTTTGCACATTTACTTTTATATATTTCCAAATATAACTTGTTCTTATGACAGTCCTCTGCTCTCCTCTCCTCCCCAGCCTAATGTCAGTTCTCAGAAATTTTTGTTTTCCCTACTTGGAGTTGTTGTTTTTGTGTGTGTGTGTTTGTCTGTTTGTTATGTTGGTATTTTACTGATCAGAAAACCATAAGATAGGAATTACTCCACGCCTGCTATTGAACATCTTCAACAATACTCCATTCTAGAAAGCAACCAGATGGATCAGGCACAGCCTTCTTTTGGTAAAGCAATGCTGGCTGTCCTGGATCACCTGCTCATTTCTTATGCACCTTAACATGTCTTCTCTTCCTACGCACAGAGGTAAGGCCTTTAGTTCCCTGGTTCCACCTTCCTCCCTTACTTTTAAACAAGAGTTACGCCCCTTTTTTTTCAGTCCCCAGACTTTTCCTGACAACCACAACTTTTCAAATATGATGGAGAGTGGTTCAGCAACCACATCAGCCAACTCATTTAGGAGCATGGCATCTGGCCCCATAGACTACTGTACATTCCATCTCATGAGTTGGACTCAGAGTTGCTTTGCCCTTACAGCAGAGGGGAATTTACTCCCCCAGTTCCCACCTAGAAGCTCAGGGATGTGAGCTTCAGGGACATGAGAAATATGGGAATCCTGGTTGACAGTGAACACAGGCAAAAAACTCATTCAGTACTAAATTTAATACTATTGGACTAGATGATCTCTGAAGGTCTCTTCCAACCCCTGTAATTCTGTGATTCTGCGATCTTTTTTGAACTGGAAGCTCAGAACTGGACACAGTACACCAGATGTGGGCTCATCAGAGAGAGTAGAGGGGGAGGAAAACTTTACTCAACTTGGTGGCCTCACTTTTTAAATTCAGAATAATGAACCCCAGAATAATGCTGGCCTTTTTGGCCACATGGCACACTGCTTTCTCACCTGTTGTCTGCCAGGATATCTAGGTTCTTCTTCACAGAGCTCCTTTCCAGCAAGTCAACCCCTAATCTATACCGACACATGTGGTTATTCTTCCCCAGGTGTAGGCTTCTACACTTGCTTTTGTTGAACCTCATAAGGCTCCTCTCCACCCAACTCCTCATCCTGTTCAGTCATGTTGGATGACAGTGCAGCCTTCTGGTGTGCCAGCAGCTCTTTCCAGTGTTGTATCATCAACAAACTTGCTGAGGGTAGGCTCAATCTCGTCATCCAGATCACTCATGAAGATGTTGAACAATATCAGACTCAACACTGATCCCTGTAGAATGCTGCCAGTTACAGGCCTCCAACTAGAGTCTATGCCACCAGACACAAGTATCTCAGCTCTGCCAGTCAGCCAGTTCTCAACTCACCTCCCCATTCACTCATCTATCGTGCACTTCCTACGTTTCATTACAAGGGTGATATGAGAGACAGTGTCAAATGCCTTGCCGAAGTCAAAGTACAAACATTCACTGCTCTCCCCACTTCTATCCAGCCAGTGATGACATTGTAAAAAGCTAACAGGTTGGTCAAATATTCATAATTTCATTATCTTTCTAGAAAATCTGTTTTTATTCTCAAGTACACTTAATCTTACAACAGTTTTGAGTTTTTTTGTTGTTGATATTGTTTGTTTGTTTCTCTTAAAATCTACTTTGAGAAATATTTGCTTTACTTCACCTCAAGCTTATTGCCTACTCTCTGAAATCTCACAGACTTCTAAAGCTAGTTGATAAAAATAATCATTTTAAGGTGTCAGTTTATAAGTCAAGAAAACATATAAATGAAGGCAGATAAAACATTATCTTCAGTATCCATGTCTCTTCATTGATGGTTGAAGGCATTTAGAATGACAAAATTTGAGTTAGGCGTTTTGGCTATAGAAATTTTATCAAGATGTCATTCTTCATGAATGAACAAAATCTGTTAAGAAGGACAAAATAAAGGCATAAAGAATATAATAAAAGGATTGAGTTTTTTCACTTTGAAAGACAACTTTTTAATTAATATTATTTACTCTGATAACATAGCATCAAAAGTCTCAATCCCATCTATGATCAAAAACATGAATTACACATGGGTATCTGTGAAGTTGTAATTAAATCTGATATTATGAATGCGGAAGGAAAGCAGACCACTGAATGAGTGACGTTGCCTAAGACATTCAAGGCATGATAGAATGAAAAAACAAATAATATACTGTGTCTTGTTTTTTGAGGACAAGCATTTCCTACAGCTTCACTCCACCTACAAAATATTCACAGGATTCTGTACAATGACGTTGAGCTATTTTTGCTCATAGGCTTTGATAGCATCATATACATGCTCTGCCTTAGCAGATGGTGTTTAATTCTAATCTCCTACTCTGTGGAACTAATACCACACAAGTGAAGATTTGCCTTGAGGTAGACTCTGTAATATTTCATTGGCTGACCTCTCAACCATTCTCTATATTTTAACAAGTGACAGAAAATAGCTTCAGGCAATCTCTTTTCTTATATATGCACCAGATGCCTGGATAGTACAGACAAGCCTGCAGGATCATTGCTTTGATGCTCAGTATTTGACAACATTCTGAAATGTTAGTGTTTGGAAGCTTATCCTACAGTTTTGTACCAGCTAAGCATGAAGAAAACATAAATTGACTAAGATGATTGATGTGGTGGCTGAAGACTGTTCCAAACCTGTAGCTGTACAGAAGAATGATGATTATAATTGAGTCATGATAGATAAAACCCAGATTTTAATAGAACTTCAAGTACAAGTATAAGTGATAGTATTAACACTCATATTTTAACCTTTTCCAGATAGACAAAAGAGTGGTTAAGATAGCTACCCAGCAGGAATAATCATTTCAGTGTACATCCCATGTGAAAGAGGACATTTTGAATAGAAGAAAGAAATTGAAATGGTGTGTTACTGTTTCTAGTATCTCATAATCTTGGGTGCTGAAAGGGACCTCTGGAGATCATCTAGTTCAACATCACTATTACAGCAGGTTCTCTAGAGTAGGTTATACAGGAATGTGTTCAGGAAAATTTTTGAATATCTCCAGAGAAGGAGACTCCACAACCTCTCTGGGCAGCTTGTTTCAGTTCTCTGTAACCCTCAGTATAGTAGTTTTTCTCACATTCATACATTCCAGTTGGTGCTCATTCCCCTTTGTCCTACCCCTGGTCACCACTAAGTGTTGGAACAGACTGCCTAAGGAAGGGATGAAGTCACTGTCCCTGGAATTGTTCAAGAAATGTGTAGATATATAGCACTTAGTGACATGGTTTAGTGGGCATGATGGGTGATAAGATGATCTTAGAGGACATTTCTAACCTTAAAGGTTCTATTCTATTCTATGCTATGCTATGCTATGCTATGCTATGCTATGCTACGCTACGCTATGCTATTCTACTCTATTCTTCTCTACTCTTCTCTATTCTGTATCCTATCCTATCCTATCCTATCGATTAGTCTAAATAATTTTGCACATAGATTGGAATGAAAACAGCTATTACACAAGTGCTAACTGATGTGAGAGGAGAGACTTTCATTCTGAATAGTGTTATTCTTGCTTTCAGTAGAAATATGTTCATTATGCATAGTTATATAAAATGCTAAAATGTACTGATGCAATTTTTTGTTGTTTTGCTTTCCATGTAGAGTTATTTCAAATTCTTCTACAGGCATTGTTTTAGATACCTACTTCATTTTTTTTCCATTTTGTTTCTATTCTTATGGCTAAAGAACATCACTTAGTAGGTATCATAGTAATAACCTGAATAAGAATGAATTAATCACCTAGTATTATTCACATAAAGTCCAATTTATTTAAAAGGTTTTTTTCTCTCTCTCTCTCTCTGAAGGTTTTAGCTAAATCTATGTTGAGAAAAGCAATATATCACAGGAAAAAAAATCAGAAGATTTGATGTATAATTTTGATTAATGACAAAATGTATTCTACTCTTTTTTGTTTTGTTTTGTTTTGTTTTTAGCACTTCAAAGACAAAAAAATATTTTTTGCATTTTAATTCTAGTGTATGTGTAGCACTTCTTAAAGTAGTATTCTTAAGGGTAGGTTGTTGTTAGTTCTTCTTTCCAAACCCATGTTTAGCACCCCTTACACTTCAAACCTAATCATAGGAAAAGAAAACCTTATGTGTGGAATAAAAATTTTCTTGTTAATCCAACTTTTCTGAAGCTGACTCAATGCAACTGTCTTATACTAGTCTGCTAAATTGTTCAGTGAACTTAAATAAATGAAGAATTGGTTAAGCAGTTTAATCATTAATATACAAGACATAGCATCTTACAACAGCCACTCTTAAGTGTGACTCTTCCGTATCTTTCTCAGTGATCCTGTGTTCCTTAGGTTTTTTGACTCTTACACCATAGACGACCAGAATATGGTGATTGCAGTAATGTAGCTGTTGTTGAGCTCCTGCTGAGAAAAAGATTAATGTCATGAGTGTTATCACCTCTCTTCCTATTTTTCTCATTTCTATGCTCCAGCAATTCCACACTATGCTATTTTTTTTCTTAACCTTGACTGCTTGCTGAACTTTTGCCCTATAATATATGTCATGAATAAGTATTAGGTCACAAATTTTGGTAGAAGAAATCTAAAACAAATCCCAGGAAGTCAAAACACTAAGCATAAGGAGTAGAGCTGATTCTTAACCAATAGTTCGCGTACCACTTGATTTTCTATTAGTCTTTAAATCAAGAGGATTATTGGGCTAATATGAGATCCATTGACTTCAAGTAATATTTTTGAATCAGACCTCTTCTATAGACACTAAGATTCTTCAAGTACAAGTACATGCAGACTAGTGTCAGGATAAAGCAGAAGTAATGCAATCATAGAATCATAGAATCACCAAGGTTGAAAAAAGACTTAAAAGATCATCCAGTCCAATCGTCCACCTATCACCAATTATTTTCACTAAACCATGTTCCTCAACACAATGTCTAAATGTTCCTTGAACACCTGCAGGGTTGATGATTCCACCACCTCCCTGGGCAGTCCATTTCATTGACTGACTACTCTTACGGGGAAGAAGTATTTCCTAACATCCAGCCTGAATCTCCCCTGGTGCAACTTGAAGCCATTCCCTCTTGTCCTATCACTAGTTACATGAGAGAAGAGGCTGGCCCCCAGCTCACTACAGGCTCCCTTCAGGTAGTTATAGAAAGCAATAAGGTTTCTCCTGAGCTTTCTCTTCTCCAGACAGAACAATCCGATCTTTCTCAGCCGTTCCTCATAAGGCCTGTGCTCCAGACACCTCACCAGATTTGTTGGCCTTCTCTGGACACTCTCTAGGGCCTTGATGTCTTTCTTGCAGTGAGGGGCCTAAAACTGAGCACTGATTATTGCTTTCCCTTAGAGAAATAAAAATGTGACAATGTGAATGACACCTGACACCTTCCAACTGGTGGAATGTTACTGTTTTCTACAATACTATATGATCAGAAACTTACCGTACTACATTCATTCCTCTGTTTCAGAATGTATAACTTACCCACCTAACCACTTTGATTTCAGGATGATAATAAGATTTAGTTGCTTCCCATAAAAACATTTCCATATATTGTATGTTTGGTAGGGAGATTAAAATCAAAACTACTGTCAAATCTGTTCGTCATTACCCTAAGACTCAAAGCCAGTTATCTCCAAAATTAAAAAAATTGAAGTAGTACATTCATTAATAAAATAAACAATGTTTTCAGAGAGATTTTCAGAACATTGTTGTAATTATGGCATCATATAATTTTCTTGTAGAATAATGATTATTCTATCTTAATTCTACTAGAAAATACTAAATTTATCTCATTTACTTTGAGAAGTTACATGATTTTAGAGAGTAGATGGCATTGATGTGAAGTAAAAAATCAAAACATAACTTCACTCAATGAACATTATTTACTCAGAAAATAGTTGTAGAACTAGAACTAAAGGCAGTATGAGTACATATTCTTCGTGTATAAACACAGAAAAAAAAGTCTTTCTCCTTTCCCCTTCCCTTCTTCTTTTCAACACAACTTCCGAGTATACCAAAGAAAATTCATAAAATTAAATAATTATGGAAGAGTAACTTGTCATTACTATGCGATATGTGTACTATGCATTCCTCAACAATTTTATCATGCATATGTTTTGGCAATTTACTTTTTATAAACAATATCATGTGTAGGTTTTATTTGTTTGATTTTGAAATTTGTAAGTAGAAATAGACTTGATTACGTTGTTGATCTTAGTACGGAGAAATGTTATGTTAACCAAATATATAACCAGCTATAGAGTAATGATGCCTGACTGACATGGCCCTGAAGTCATTTGTGACAAGCAAGCACTGAATGAGGACATTTTCTTTGGATTTCTGAAGTGAACAATAATAGGTCTGGCAATAATGGCATGGAAGCAATATTGCTGAAAAATCATGCAGATATTACAAGATTGACAGAGTGGAAAACATTGAACCATACATGGCAGTGATACAAAATGATTTGGGTCACTGCTTAAGCAGCATTCCCTGAAATAAAACAGGGTTTCAAGCTGCCAAATGCAAGGTTGTTTAGAAACCAGGAACACCAGACATACCCATTGCATAGGAAACTGTAATCTAACAGGAAAAAACATATTAAAGAAGATTTTAGAGTCATGATATACAAATAATTAAATATTAGATATTAATCCAATGTTGCATAATGGTATAGGATGTTGATTTTCTAGATTTGGTCCATGTTACTGAGTTAGAAACTTCAATACTGCATACTAACATGTTATTTCAAGCTTTGTCTTTAAAAATTAAAAACATTCACAGAAGGTCCTCCTTCGGGGGAACTGAACATGTAGAGTTTTTTAGTTTATCTGCTAGAGAACTAAAAGATACCTTCCCCATTTATTCATCTCTTGGGATAAAATGCTGATTTACCGCAGACTTGTTAGTATTGCAAAATATAACAAAAATCATTTTGTGAATTCCTGAAGCTGAACTGAACAAAAATTGCACAACCTATCTCTTTCAGAGTTGTTGGCAGTGATGATTTTGTCAAATTAGTTATTAGAGTTCAGTAAAATAAGTTTGAGTGCAGTTGTAGGATATATAGTTAAGGTCAGATCAAGTGTTGTTGATCCAGAATAGTATATGTGACACCATTATCAAAATTACTGTGACTCAGAAGGAGTATACATCTTACTGTTTTGAGACTTCTTCAAAATGTTACTGAAACCACTACAAATAAAGAAGACAATCTAACGAATGAAAAGGGAGAAAGTTAGAATGTAGAGATGGACAGAGAATAAATTGAATGCTTATTATTGTTTTTGAAATCAAATACTGTCGATATAGCTTCAAATGAATATACAGCACAAGTGCTTGTTAAGTGCATGCTGCTTACCAGCCTGATCAAAAATTATCATTATTACCAGGATTCTTTTTATGCTACCACATAAAAGTTCACCACAGAAGAAAGAAAATAGTTCAAGGAAAACCGTGTAAAAAACATGAATTAGTAGTTCTTTAATAAAAGCATCTTTTTAGAGAAATTTCATCAAATCTAGTCTGCTTAACTTCAACACAAGTAAATTTTTTATAGCAAATAGTCTTTTAGAAGTGCACAAATTATTCAGTGTAACACAAAATCCTCAATGGGAAAATGAGATTCTGTAACTCCAGTGATATCTGATGCAGTGATGAGAGAAGGATGACTTAGAAAGTTAGTAAAATCTTTGACACATTTTGATTTTATAGAAACAAACAAACAAAAAGCAATGAATGCATGCTTTAGTTAGAATTACATTGGAATTTGTGCACCACATTGTTTTATTTTGTTACCTTTTCTGTTTATTTTACTGTCCAAGACCTCAATCTGTGCTTCACACAAGCATTCCATATGATACAACAGCCAAACATATGAGTCTGGAAATTTCAAGAGAAGGATAAACTGCTGATGGTCAGTGACCTGTCAGGTCTGTTTCATTCTTGGGTTCAGCTTTATTACTCTTTACTGTTGTAAAATGGAAAACAAACAAATAAACAAACAAATAAACACATAAATAAACAAATTCCATTCAGTTCATCAATATGCCATTCTTGTCATTCTTGTTTTACTCTGCATATAATTAAAATGATAAAGGTATTCATAAATGATCTTCACTGCACTGAATTTTTTTGCTGTGTTTTCATCCCTTACTTGCTGATAAAATATTCATTAACCACTGATGTTGTCCTGAAGCTAGCTCTGACACCAAATAGGGAATTTCTGATATACAAGCAGAATGTTGTAATCACTTCTTATGTTTGCCCATTACTGCTTAGGAACATCTAGCCTAAAATTCTGAAAATCGTACATTATGCTCTAATACTTGTACTGGACATAATTCAGTGCTCCCTAGCAATTCTTTGTGGAATGTGAAGTCTTCTTCCATCTCCATGGTACAAGTTTTAACATAGCAAGGTTCAGTGACAGAAAGGGAGCCACATGGTGCTCATTCATTCTCTGGACATGGATTGTAAGACAAACTAGGAGAAACAGTGTTTAACTTGTATCTTCAGTTTTGTGTTTCAAATTAATATCTGACATGCAAAATTGTTTCCTAATGGATATTTTTAGTAAATAGTTGACCACCTTTTGGACATTGAATTTTATCCTTAGAAATCCTATTATAATATATGTAAGATAATTATTTAAACAATATAATACATAAATATTTGTGTTGCGTTTATTGGAGAATCTCTGACAGTTGTCATTCATTCTCTCCAATGTGTGGACCATATCATTCAGTTTGGTGTCATCTGCAGAGTGACAGAGCGTGTACTCCATCCCTCTCCTCATGTAATGTTTAGTATATTAAATGGTGAGGAGTCCCAGTATTGATCTCTAAGGGATGCTGCTCATCCATGTGGACATCTAGCCATTGACCTTATATCTCATAATTATTTTTACTTAGAAAATATTTGGAGATCTGCAATTAAAAAGAGAGATACATGATTAATATACGTCAGTTGCACAAAATGTAATGCTTCCTATTTATTAAATCCCCACAGTGTTTAAAAAAATTATTAAAGCAGTCAATGTGTCAGATCAGTGTCACCCTTCAAGAAAATGTCCTGCTTTTGTCACTGTTCTTCTAGGTTGAACTATCTGCCTTCTGTTCTAAGAAATTAAGGTATGGTGCAATTACTATTTCTCAGGAGTTGAATATATGAATATTAACAGAAATCTCATGTCTACTCTAATCTGTCTTTCCTTTCATATGGTTGTTTGCACCTGAATAAAGATATGAAATAATGTTGCAGATCATTAACATTATGCTATTATTTTGAAGATATAATGCAAAACTTTAAGTGCTTTTGTAAATTCCAAACAATAGACTGCAGACTACAGAATTAGCCTTATTGTGTTATCAATCTTACCGTGTCATCACTAACTTGAAAGTTTCACCTGTAATTTAGACCCATTTCTTACTATATAGCAATAACTTCCATTTGTAGGTCACAGTACATTATCTCAGCAAGACATCTCAAGGTGTTCTACAAGAGTTTACAGTAATTAATAGCACAGCTTGGAGTACCGAACTACTGATGGAAAGCAAAAGGAAGAAAAAAGTTTTCATTTCTGATTTAAAGCACTCTAACACTCATGGAATATCTTGGTAGATAGTGTTAAACCAGGGCTTTTAAATATCTGAAGTAGCAGCATTTTAATTCATCGTGTAGTGAGATACTAGCAGAACAAGTATGGTTAAAAGTAAAATGATTATTTACTTATTTATCTGTAAGCTTGCTGTATTATAAGTAAAACTGAGACGATTTCTTGTGAAGTAATAGATATTTTCATCTCAATTTTAAAACCAGAAATAGAGTTGAATGCCACAAGTCTCCATCCTATAAATATTATGCTGGTTTTGTACAAGAATAAGTTTATCTCACACAACTAACTTAAAAGAAAAAGGAAACTACAACAACCCCACAAACTGCATCTGATCTGAACACTATCTTTTCTGGCCTTCTCAGTAGAAAGAATAGTTGGGAATACTTAATGGAGACTTACTATTACTTTGGTGCAAATTACTTTCTTCTTCAAGAAAATTCTTGAGAACTATAATGCTGCTGAGGACTTTTACTTAAGATATCTCTAACAGATAAATAAAATGTGTAACTGTCCGGAGGTGTCTGTCTCTTCGTATTGATTTCATTGACTGTATTCAGGTTCATCAGATTTATAGAATGCATAAATATACAACAATTGTTATGATAGCACAGGTCTAACTAAACAATAGTTAATAACAAATATTCAGATAATTATACACTATACAATTTGTATCAACATTGATTCATACCTCAGTGTTTCTCCACAGCTTCTGATAAACATTTTCTAAATGAAGTGAGCATCTGGGTCATAATATTTAATACATATTTATAGTTTATTTCAGGCGAGTTCACATTCTAATGTGTATGAGAATTTAAACCTTTTTATGGGAAAAAAAATAAAATGATAGTAGTAACTACAATGAGAATATTGGAACGTTTTAAAATAAGGGGGCAAAAAATGATGCCATTTCTTTCACCATATAGTGATTAAAAGCTAAAAAATGAAACTGCAGAAGTAGGTGTACACTGATTACTAGCACATATGCAGGCAAATCAAATAAGGTTGAACCATTTGGAAAAATGTTTTCTTAAATAAAAGAATAGCTTAGTAATCCTATGCATAAGAGTGTGATAGTCAATAACAAAAATGGACACTAAACACATTCAACTGACATGTCTATACATCTCATAATTATAGTTTAAGCAGAAAGCTAAAATGCCATGCAACAAACTTGCTCAACTCTGGACACACAGTCACTTTAATTCTAAATCCAAAACAGCAGTCAGCAAATCTTGGCTATTTCAGACAAAATATCTGTACTACTCTCGGTATTGTTAAATATTATTGGCTTTGCTAAATGTTGTCAGAGGGAAATTAAATAAAACTCTCCTTGGCAATGACTAACAGGCTATTGTTTCTGTTTTGGCATGATTTATTTAGGTAATTTTTTTTCATATTATGCTGTTGCTTCAATAATTAAGAAATAAAACAGGAAGTGGTAGACTCAGAGTTGGCGAACATACATTGTTATTTAAAAAATAAGAGAATTCCTGCACAAATCTGGGTCAGCGTGAAAGCAAATCTGAATGAAGTAGCTGTGAGAAATAAATTTAATCTACAAGTTAACAATGCAGAAGTACCATTCATCTTTGGCTTAAGTGTGAAATTCAGCAGACAGAAAGATCACACAGAAAGTAATGTAATGTATTCATTTAAAAGCGATGTATAATCTGTTTAGTGACTACCTTAAATCCTTGATTCAGCTTTGCAGTTTGAAGATTTATTGCACAACAGCTTTATGTCAAGTCTGTCCAACATCATCTAAAACTATTTATCATTGTTAACAATTCACTCTAGCTATTAAAATATTACATGAAAAAAGTTATACAAAATGTTATATCAGAAAGTAAATCACTTTGTGAAACTGAGTTTTGTGCATGAATATTCCCTAGTCACCTCGAAGCAATATTTGAAAATACATAAAATAAAATTTCTCTTTATGATTTATTAATATTTTTTCTAAGGAGTAAGTTAAGCTGTTAAATTAAAAATAACAATGTTGTTTGTACTGAATAACTTGATATATGATAAAATTACAGAATAACAGAAATACTATTTTAAGTCAGAAGATAACTTCTATGGTCACAAAAGCACACCTCACCAAACCTCCCCTCTAAGAACAGGGAGAGATCGAAAAGGGGTTTCATACTGATAACTAGCTAAGCTTCACTACACTTCTCAAAAGTGGAGGAGAAAATATGAAAAAGAACTCAAGGGTTGGGATAACAACAAGGAAGTCATTCGCTGATTACTCTCATGAGAAATATAGAATCAGAATAAGGGAGATTAATGTAATTTACTGGATATTTCTAATAGTAGACTATATCAGTAAGAAAATAAAAACAAACAAAAAACTTCTCCCTTTGATCTTCTTCTACTTACTTCCCTTGAGCACTACAGGGAGACGGGAATTGGAAGCTGTGGTCAGTCCGTAACATTCATCACTGCTTATATATTAAGGTTACTTTCTTTCCCTGCTGCAGCATGGGGTTCTTCCCACAGCAATCAGTCCTTCCCAAACTGATCCAACATGGGTTTTCCATGGTCTATAGTTCTTCAAGAGCTGCACCAACATGGGTATTTTCAATTCAGTATTAAAGTAGATGCTTTCCAACATTCAGGCCATCTTGTTCTGGCTTTGTATCAATTTTTTTTGTTAAATAATGAATGGTCTGAGTTGGAAGGAACTCATAAGGATCATCAAGTTCAACTCCTAGCTCCACATGTGACCACTCAAAAAAATCAAGTGTAGTTTCACTTTAATTAGCTAAAAGTACCCTTTAAAACTCTTGTGTAAATACCCCCACCAATTAAATAATAACAACAACAATAACAACAACAACAATAATAATAATAATAATAAACAAAAAGATTATCTGCATCTGAAACAGACACAGTAAAATAGTAAAATAAGACTTCAGAGGTTTATGCTGAACATTTCTGAATGATGAGGAAGACTGTATGTCATCCCATGCTGAAGTATTAGCCTAAGAAGTCTTGTTGCAAGACTTTGGCACAGCTTCAGGTCACATTGAGAGTTTTTGTAGCTCGGTTATCAGGAGTGAGAAGTCAGAGATAAAAAGGTGTGGATCTTTTTGATAACAGATCTGTGTAACCAAAGTTGCATGAATAAATAATGTGAGCAAGATACTGGCTGATTCCACAAATAAAGAAAAAGAGAAAAAGGAAACAGATTTTAAATGACTCATAATGTTGTCCTTAAGCTTTCCTAAAAGCCATTTGGTACAAGCATAAAATCTAAAGTGAAAGCTGACTGTTACATGCAGGAATAAACATGAGATCTCTTTTGCTTCAAGAGATTTTTCTTTCTACTTTTTTTTCAATGTGAATTATTTCCAGCAGTATATTTTGCTTCTCTCTATATTCACGATAAAACTTTGCCTTGAACCTGAAAATTACCAGTTCTTCATTATTACTGAAGATCTTCTGAGGAAAAAAGCCATTTTTAAAAATGGAATTATATTTGACTGACTGCTTAGGCTCAAGATGAATACTTAGGTGCAAAGTGACCTGTTTAATTTTTGTTTCATTTCTTATGTAAATAAAATGTCTGGCATTGTTACTGAAAGTAAAGCTTAAGAATGATTTGAAGTATGAAGAAGTCAACATAGTGAAGTGAAAACGATTCGTTAAAACAATGGATTAGAAGAAACTGCAAGTATTTTCATATAATATTAGGACTTCTGTCACTGTGATTTTTGTTGTTTTTAATATGATTTAATTTTAATTTTTATTATTGCAAGTATGAGTTGAATGTATAATATCCTTTCATGGAACTAGAGGTATTTCTTGTATTTTCATTTGGTTCTGTGATGTTTTGATAGCTTCTGCATTTTTTTGAATTAGAATTCCCTCTTGCTTTTATCAGTACTTTGCCAATTCCTCTCGGAAAGTGTTAAAAAAAAAAAAAAGTTTTTTTTTCCAGATATAAGAATAACTGTACTTTACACATCACCATCTTAGATACATGGTGAATATTATTGCCAGCAGGTCAAAGGAGGTGATTTTTCCTTTCTATTCAATACCAGTGAGGCTGCATTTGCAGTACTGGGCCCAGTTCCAGGTTACTCAGTATAAGAAAAGATGATACTGAATTGAGTTCAGCAGAAGTCCACAAAGATGATTAAGGAATGAGAACATCCTTCATATGAGGAAAGGCTGAGAGAAATGAAATTGCTTAGCCTAGAAAAGATTTAAGGCAGATGGCATCAAAGTGTACATACACCTCAAGGGACCTAAAGACAAGGGAGTCAAACTGTTCTTAAGTACTAATTAACAGTACAGGAGGCATGACATTTGTTTTAAATCAAAGAAACACTCACTCACTGTGAGGGTGATAAAACACTCATGCAAGTTACCTGGAAATGTTGTGGAGTATCTATCCAAGGAAATGTTCAAAACCCAACTGGTCATGGTCCAAGCCAAATTTCCCTAAGTGAACCTGCTTGAGAATTAGAACTCTAAAAAAGTCTATGATTCCGTGATCTGTCTGTGAAGCAAGTGTTAGTGAACTATGTAGGTTCTGGGTGCCTAATGTTATCTCACTTCTTTTCCTCAAAATCAATACTGGGGAAAAAAGTACAAAATTATCTGCATTTCATCATTTAAATGCAAATCTTGATCTATTTCACATTTGCTTATGTTTGGAGAGCTGGGTAAAAACACATGAAACTTGGGCTAGTTTCCTAATGAAGATCTTGAAACAGGATGAAAATTGGTAGAGGTGGCTGTTTATTCAGACTTTTATTTTTTTAGTTATTATTTGTAGTCTACCTAAAATATTTATGAAGTATATTGATGACAATACTATTGTTTTTAATAAGTGAAAAATATGTGAAGCATAAAAGTCAAGCACATTTTTATGTCCTCTCTTAAATAATAGTTGTGAAAAGATGTAAAATACACTGTAAGAAATACTGGATGTGAGAAATGCAAGTGTATAATTTTTCAAATCAGTCTCCTGACAATAGTAAAGAAATATATGAAGAAGTTTTTGATATTCTTGGGAAATACTTTTTTTGTTGTTGTCTCTGTTGCAAGAAATGCTGGAAGACATTTGTCTAGAAAATAATTTGAAAATGAATATACTAATGATATCCTGGAGGAAAATGGTTAGATAATGTCAAACTCAATGAAAGTTTGTATGGTTTAAATAAGTCCTTTGTTAACCAGAAGTCTTTTAAATGAACAATTCTAATTCAAAGATAAGATCACGCAATAGAATGTATTCTCAGATAAAAATTGCTTTAGCTAATCAAAAATATCTAAAATATACATTTTTGTCTATAAATATCTGGAGGCCGTCTTCATGTTGTTCATAACCTACAGTAGCAATTGTTAAGTCAATCAGTTATATTAATTCTATATGTCATAAATTTTGTCTGGATAGTTCCTCTGAGAGACAGAATGAACTTTCCAGTCAATGAATATACTAAAATATTAAAGTACTTGCTATTTTCATTTTTGTTTGTAAAATAATTTTCAGATAAATCATTTTGTGTCCTTGTGAGAATCTGTCCGACAATACTTTTTTGAGTATTTTAAACTCATATGCATCAATAGTAAAACAACAACAAAAACAACAACAAAATATTATTTTCTATTATACAGAAAATTATCATATTATTATTTACATTATAATTTCCACTTCTTATATATATGACGTATATGACGTGGATGCTCTTTTTTTTTTTTTTAATGGTTCTATTTAATAGCAGTGAATGTGTGAGGATTTTCTGTCCCTGGTGCTGGAGTATCTCAGTCTAGCAGAATGACATAAAATACATAAATATTTTACAACTATCTCCTCACGTTTTCTTTTAACTCTGATTAAATTGCTGCAAGTCAAACAACTGGGGCAGATTAGCATGGCTGAACCAGGGAATATGCCTGGAAAATAAAATCTATAAGCACTGGATGTGAAGTCTGTCTGTCTTCACAGAGAGAGTACAGTGCTGAATTTCACGTTTGCAAGAGAAAAAAAAAAAAATCCCAACTTGAGTTCAAACTGGATATTGTGGTATCAGAAAGCAATAAAGTCATTTTCAAGTATGGCAACAGTAAGAGGAGTTCGAAGCAAAAGTAGAATCATAAAATGATGGAATCGTTTGAGTTGGAAGGAATCTTTGAAAGCCATCTAGTCCAAATCCCCTGTAGTAAACTCGTACACCTACAACAAAATCAGATTTCTCAGAGCCCAGTCCTATCTGACCATGAATGATTCTAGGGATGGGGCATCCTCAATTCTGGGCAACCTATTCCAGTTCCACTCCACTCTTATCATAAAAGAACTTTTTTGTTATATCCAGACTAAATCTCACCTCTTTTATTCTGAAACCATTTTCCCTTGTCCTATTACAACTGATCCTGTTAAAAGGTGTCTGTTCCTTTCTTTCTTATAGCCCCTCTTTAGAGTCTGAAAACCTGCTATTAGGTTTCCCCTGGAAAATTTTCTTCTTCAGACTGAACAGCCCAGGCTCTCTCAGCCAATCAAGTGAAGTCCCTAGCAACTGAAAAATGAAAGTATCACATACAGTTTTTAGGAAGGCAGAAAGGAAGTGCCAGGGAACTACAGACTCGTGAGTCTCACCTCCGTGCCTGTTACAATCAAGCAACAGGTCCTCATGAAAGCTATGTTAAGGCACATGTGAGATGAGGAGATGACACAAGGCAGACAACATGAGTTCAACAAGGGCAGATCATTCCTGATCACTGTGTTGGTCTTCTACAATGGAGTGAGTGCACTGACTGATATGTGAAAACCAACCAATATCATCTAACTGGACTTCAGTAAAAACTTTGGCATAGTTCTACCAGGCATCCTTATCTCTGAATTGTAAAGACATGGTTTTGAAGAGTGGACATTCCTGTGATTAAATAACTGAAAGGATGACTGCAGCAAGAGAATTGCAGTCAGAGGCTTTATGTCCGGATAAACATTGTTATATAATGTTTGATCTTTTTTTCTTAAATTATTAAATTCTGTGAAAAATATGCAAAAGAACATTTCAGTCAGACTCATATCTGCAATCGACAGAATCAATCATGAAAAAAAAAGTTTTTTTTTTGTTTGAATGAGAATGGGAAAATAAATTCTATAACTCAATACATGCAGCATTTCATATAGATAATGCCCTTTGTAAAATTTGTTTTTAATTTATATAGTGATCGTTTTTTAAGTAGTTTGCTGTAAGTGAATAGAAGACGGAAGGATTATTTCTTTTTCTCCATATCTTTTTCACTGTCAATTATTCATACTAATCTTTACTGAATCACAGATTTGCGAAATGGTTGAAGTTGGAAAGGACCTCTGGAGGTGGAGGAAGCACTTGTTATGTCTCATTTATGAAGAGAGAGATGTGATCAGATTCACAAATCCCCTCCAGTTAAGTTAAGGTAAACATACAAGGTCCAAACACAGTCATCAATTTTAATGAGAATCTCTGTACTACAATTATCTTATAATAGTGGTGCTCTTAGAATTATACCTATCTAAGCTCTGTGGCTAAACTGTGCAACTTCACAAGAAAGGCTCAGGGAACACCTCACTGAAGCCATTCAGTATTTAAAAGGAGTTTCTAAACAAGAGGAAGGCAGACATTTTTGATGGCCTGATAGTGATACTACAAGGGGGAATGATTTTAAACTAAAAGAGGGTAGATTTAGATTAGATGTTAGAAATAAATTCTCTACTCAGAGAGTGATGAGGCAGAGGAACATGTTGGCCAGAGAAGTTGTGGTTTCATCATCCCTGAAGGCATTCAAAGACGGTTTGGATGGGCTTCTGGGTAATCTTGTCTAGTGGTAATCCTGTCCATGGCAGAGGAGATGTAGCTAGACAATCTTTACAGTCCCTTCCAACCCAAGGCAATCTGTGATTCTATGATTCTACAGTTTTCAGTTGACCAGGCCTCAGAGTTGGAGGATTATACTGGGGGATATTGGAAAGCAATTAAATAATTTAAAAAAACAAAGNATGCCAATATCTAAGAATCTTGGTTTACCCTAAGGTATATTGGACTCCACAATTTGCATTTTCCACATGGCTATTTTTTTTATTCAACTAATATCTAAATATATTTTTTTCTTTTTTTTTTNGAAATTACCGTGCACAGTCAGCTTGGGTTCATCAAATGTAAGTCCTGATTTAGTAAACATATTTTTAGCTCACTCACTTCGTGGATGAAGGGAAGGCAGTGAGTGTAATTTTTCTGGATTTGAATAAGGCTTTCATACTATCTCTCACAGTACACTTCTAGACAAATTGTCCAATTGTGATATAAAACAATCCATACTGTCTTGGGTGATGAGTTGACTTGATGGTAGAACTCCAAGACCTGTAGCAATTGCAGCTACATCTGGGTGTCAGATGGTCACCAGTGGTGCTCCCNAAAAATTTGTGCATATTTGCAGAAGAAGATAAAGCAACCATAGATACTTTACATAATTATTAATTTATTCATTTTATTCAGCAAAAGTGAGTAACTACGAATGTCAGTGGAACTAGACATTTGAAAAGAAAGGCTAACATAAGTTGTNTCTGCCTTATTCTAGGGACAGTCCCATTTAACATTTTTATCTATAATTTGGTTGCAGGAGTGTAATGCATCCTCATCAAGTTTGCTGACGCCACTAAACTGAGAGGTAGTGTTGACACTTTCAAGGGATCACTTTGAAGAGTAGATTAAATAAGTAAAAGGGAAAATACTGTGTACTGCAACTAAGAAGGCAGAATGCTTCCCTTCCCTTCCCTTCCCTTCCCTT
>VXAB01002890.1:28160-48488 GCA_013399175.1 Odontophorus gujanensis
TCTCTTTCTCTTTCTCTTTCTCTTTCTCTTTCTCTTTCTCTTTCTCTTTCTCTTTCTCTTTCCCTGAACTTGTTTCTCAAATATCATGGAGTAATAGAATCATAGAGTCATTTGAGTTGGAAGTGATCTTTAAAGATCATCTAGTCCAACTCCCAGGAAATGAACAGGGACACCTAACAGCTAGATTAGGTTTCTCAGAGACTGGGCCACCCTGAACGTGAATGTCTCCAAGGATGGTGCATCCGCCACACCTCTGATGGTGGATGGTTAGGTTGGAGTTGGACTTGATAATCTTGAAGGTCTCGTCCAACCTGAGAAATTATATGAATAATTCTAGGATTCTATGATTCTATGATCGTGGGGGTTGCCACAGTTCAGGTACAAGGTCTTGCATGTGGATTTGTTGAAACTCATGAAGTTCTCCTGTACCCACTATTTGAGTCTATCTATGTCACTCCAGATGGCATTCTGTCCCTCAGTTGTGTAGACCACACCACATAGCTGGTGTCATATCCGTATGCCATAAAATCCATATCATTCCAATTTGGAGAGAAGGATGTTAAAAGGGACCATACTAAAGACCTTACTGAAGTCCAGATAGGTGACATCATTCCACTTTTCCCTTGTCCACTGAAGCAACTACACAATCATAAAAGACAAATATTGGTCAGGCAGGACCTGCCCTGGTGAAGTCATGCTGATTATTCTACATCATCGCCTTCTCTTCCATGTGTCAGCCTCCAGGAGGATCTGCTCCATGATTTTTTCAGTACATAGGTAAGGATTATATATTGGTAGTTCTCTGGGTCATTCTTTATACTCTTCTTAAAAGTGATTGTGATATTCCATTCACCAGAGACTTTACCTGATCGCCATGACTTCTCAAATATTATAGTCACTTGGTTATTACATCAGCCAGTTCCCTCAGGACTCTGTGGCACACCTCATTGGGACTCATAGATTCATGGATACTCATGTTCCTCAGGTGCTTGCAAACCTCATATTCACTTGCAGTGCAAGTGGCATTGCTCTACCAGTTCCCACCTGTGAAGAGCAGTCGCTATTGAAGACTGAAGCAAAAAAATCAGTGGAAACTTTTCCTTGTTTGATGTTACTTGCCTCTTGACAATTCTCAAGGGAAGTTATGCAATCCTGGTCTATCCTTTCTTTCTTATTCTTCCTTACACCCCTTGCTATGTCCAGTTCTGACTGGGCCTCGGCCTTCCTGACCCCATTGCTATACACAGCTTTGCAGAATCCCTGTACTCCTGCCGGGTTACCTGCCTCTTCTTCCTCTGCCTGTGTATTTTCTTCTTTTTCTGCAGTTTGACCAACAGCTCCTAGTTCAACTATGCCATTCTCTCCTGACTTCCTCCATCTGGGGTTGGAGAGCTCCATGTCCTAAGGAAAGCTTTATCAAAGACATGTCAGCTCTGCTCTGCTCCTTTGTCCCTGAGGACTGCTTCCCAGGGGTTTTAGCTGACTCCCTGAAGAACTGGAATTTGACCATTGTTCATATAAAGCAAGGAAACTTGCTTGGTTGTCAAATATAATATCAAAGAGCTTAATCAGGGACAATCTGCTTTCAGAATAATAATAATAATAATAATAAGAAGAAGAAGAAGAAGAAGAAGAAGAAGAAGAAGAAGAAGAAGAAGAAGAAAAAGAAGAAGAAGAAGTAGTAAAGATTAAAATTGGCAATTAATTCCTTAATGTTTCAGAATCTTGAATGTATGCAATGAAAATACAACGTGAAAGTTGGCTGTTCACAATTTCACACAACAAAGGAAATTCCTATACAGCACACCAGAAAGGGTGTAGTTTTCAATAGCTATAGTTACTCTTCTATTCATGTAGTTACCTTGTTTGAGACTAGAAATGCCATCAGTGTGCCCCTGGGAAAAATTAAACAAAGAACTGTTAGTTAAAAAAGTGTATCTTAGTACTTGGAATTCATTTAAATGATTACTATGAAAAATATAATAGCATTTAAATGGTAATAAAATGGTGATAAATTTTAACGACTACTGAGTGTTAAAACTGGAGTAACATTATTCATGACATTGGTACTGCAACCACTCCTATTCAGTATGTTTATCAATGAACTTGATGAGAAGATTGAGTGGAGTAAATTTGCAGATGACAACAAGTTGATGAAACTGGTAGGGAGTGTTGATCTGTTGGAGGGTAGAAAGGTACTACAGAGGGAACTGGATAAGCTGGATCAATGGGTTGAGGTAAAATGTATGCGTTTCAGTAAGGTCAAGTGTCAGATACTGCATTTTGGTTGCAACAATCCCAGGCAACCATACAGGCTTGGAGAGAAGGGGCTGGAAAGCTTCCTAATGGAAAGTGGCTTTGGTGTACTGATGGACAGTTGGCTGAATATGAGCCACCAATATGCCCAGGTGAACAAGAAAGCCAATGGACTCCTGTCATGTATCAGGAATAGTGTGGTGAGCTGGTCAGGGAAAGTAATCCTCCCCCTGTATTTGGCACAGGTGAGGCCCCATCTCAAGTACTGTGTTCAGTTTTGGGCACCTCAATATAGAAAGGACATTGAGGTACTCGAGCATGTCCAAAGAAGGGCAACAAGGTTTGTGAAGGGCCTGGAGAATATGCCTTATGTGGAGAGACTGAAGGAACTGGGGTTGTTTAGTCTGGGGAAGAGGAGGCTAAGGGGAAATCTCATTGCTCCCTTCAAATACCTGAAAGGTCTTTCTATAATCACTGAGAGCAGGACTGGTCTCTTCTCACTGGTGACAGGTCACAGGACAAGGGGAAATGGCCTTAAGTTGTGCCAGGGGAGGTTTAGGTAGGATACCAGGAAAAACATCTTTACAGAAAGGGTTGTAAGCACTGGAATAGGCTCCCCAAGGAGGTGGTTGAGTCACCATTCCTGAATGTGTTTAAAAACCATTTGGTTGTGGTGCTCAGGGACACGATTTAGCAGTGGGTTGTTAGAGTTAGGGTACTATGGTTGGGTTGCATTTGGACTTGATAATCTAGAAGGTCTTCTCCAAATGGAGCAATTCTCATCATGATTCTATGATTCTATGATTCTATGATAATTAAATAAAGATGAAGGGCTTAAAATGGTGGGGGGAGGTCGCAATCATTAATTTCACAGAGCAGTGAGGATAGTCAACATGCAACTCCTACAAAAGCCTAGAAAGATGTCTGGGGTTAGAACTTATCCAATTTGTTTTTTTTTTCACAGAGGTTTAGTTACACTGGGTTCTCATTGCTATTACAAATGTAATTTTGGAGTATGTCAGTCTAAATATATATATTTTTACAGGGGTATAGTATGTATTATATTATGCAACATTGAACAAACTCCTATTAGGACAAGTTCCCTCAAGGTGGTGAGGTGCTGGAAGAGGTTGCCCAAAGAACTTGCAGATACCTCATCATTGGAAGAATTCAAAGCCAGGTTGGGTGGGAGCACCTGGTCTAGAGCCTGGTGCAGATGTTGGCAAATAAGTCCATATCAGGAATTTTGAGCTAGATATCTGTAAGGTCCCTTCCAACCTAAGGCATTTTATGATTCTATAACATGCCATGCAACAGATAATATCTATGGAAAGCTTCACCAGAGCTTTAATATTCACAGCTTTTATAGGATAATCTCAGAACAGTAGAACTCTGTTCTGCATTTAAACTTTCAAGCTAAGAGATAATATATGAAGACAGGCATCTTCTCTTTGAGATAAGATGAAATATACAGCTAATGTAAAAAATAGAAGCCAAATTGGACATACATACATACAGATGCAGACACATCCCCTGTTACAACCATTGGTCATGAGATAATAACAGTGTAGCATGGGCCTTTGCCTAGTGAGATTAATTGTGTGTGGATCATTGACTCCTTTCATGACACTTCTATTTTACTACAAGTACTCTTATTGATTGACTGATTGATTTTTACTCAAAAGGGAGCCATGATTGCTTGCAAAACAAAAGTTCTACAAGTTTTGATTTTAGTTAGATAGTTAGTGTCATGGTTTTATGATTTTTTTGGTATTGGTATTCCACATCATAACATCATGTAGTGCATTTAGAGTTAAAGAGTTAATGCTCCAGCTCCATGGATCATCGATAGTTCCAGGTATACCTGTCTCAGAAGAGAAGAAGAACTACATTCCCCAGAGGACTTTGCGATGCTTTGCGTTTTCACGTGTTTCCGCTCAGAGGGAAAGACAAAAACTGTCTGCGGTCACGGGACGCTCTCTTTCCATTGGGATCGACTCAGCAGTGGGTGCTCGCTGCCATCTTGCATTCAGTGTTTAGTGTAAGGCCTTTGGTTTATCGGACACTCTCTCTTGCTCATTTTATTTGATTTATTAGCTTTAATTCCAATTATATTGTATTATATTGTGTTATTTTGCTTTCCAATATCTTATTTAGTAAATTAGCTTTCCTTCTCAGATCGTTACCACTGTTTTGTTCCTAGGCCCATCTCCCTTTTTCCCTTTTCCCTTTCCTCCTTCCCCTTTCCTGGGTTGTGGGTCCGTGGGTCCCCCGCACCAATCGTCACGGAACCGGGCCGAACCTGCCCGTAAACCATTGACATTCTAATTTCTAAGTCCTTAAAAAATGGAAATGGAGCAAATGGACATCACAGTCACAGAATAGTAGGGGTTGGAAGGGACCTCGAGAGGTCATCGAGTCCAACTCCCCTGACAAAGTAGCTCGTTAGACCAGGTTGCACAGGTAGGTATCCAGGTAGATCTTGAATGTCTCCAGAGAAGGAGAAACCACCACCTCTCTGTGCAGTCTGTGCTAGTGCTTCATCACCCTCACTGTGTAGAAGTTCCCACGCACATTTGTGCAGAACTTTCTATGCATCATTTTGCGACCATTTCCCCTTGTCCTATCACCACACACTACTGAAAAGAGTGAATATCATTCAGAATTCATTCATGAAAAACTCTAGAAATAACCACTTCTAATCAAATATTTATTTTCCAATATGTTTATTATATTTCTTTATTCATGATAAAATCTTGTTTTTTTCTTTATTTATTTACCTGCCTTAAGTTAAACGAAGTCCTTTATTTAAAATCTATGACAAGTGAATGAAGGTGATGTTGAAAATAGCTTTACTTGTTGTGTGAGTATAATTTCTACTGTTATCCATGCCATGCACAGTATTAAATCAGAATTTACTTGAAGTTTCATAGTTTAAAACTCTGACATGCATACAAAAAGACTAATGAAGATTGAAACAATAGAGAGAAATACTAGAGTAATTAGAACAGTCAAATGAGTTCCATGGCTGTTAAGTTATGAATACTCCTATATTACACTGCTATCCAACTGTATGTGTCTGTTTATGCCAATTTAATTATCTCCAAGATGAGGCTTTCTTCAGTTGAAGTACATTTGTTACTTCATCTAGAACCTGGGTCTAAAGTTCTCTCATACTAGCATAGTGGCTTGAACTACAGGGCATCAATATATTTTTGTAGTGATTTATGCTGAATTGCAGTGTGCATTTATTGGTGGTACACACTGGATTATATTCCATGGTGCTGACCTAATAATAAGTGCCAAATGAAGATTTAAAATCAACAACAAATTGAAAATGAAACCTTATTTACCATTATCCTTCAGAAATCAAACTGAGTTTCAAATCTCCTTATTCTCAGAAATATTTGCTTGTAGGCTTTGAGATGAAAGAATGCAAACTACCCACAGCAGTTAGTAAGTGCTCTGCATTCTTTATGAATCTGTACCTACTCATCAGTTCCTTATCAAACTGTATATCAACAAAGTCCTTGTTGCTTTGGATTTACATGTACCCTTCTCATCTTTATCTTTTCTTTTTTAAATACTGATATAACGAAACATTTTATTAGCTCAGACATTTCAGAATCACCTTGATCATATATCTGTCCTCATCTCTTTTAACCTTGTTACCTCTTAAAAATTCTCCAGGATACAATTAAAAAATTGACTACTGCTGTCATTGTAGCCCTTTCCAACTGGTGATCTATTACAGAAATACGGATTGGCCCAGGTTGGAAGGGACCTCAAGGATCATGATTCTCCAAGCCTCCTGCTACAGTCAGGGCCACCAACTTCCCTTTTTAATACTAGACCAGGTTGCCCGGTGCCCCATTCAATCTGGTCTTGAATACCTCCAGGGACAGGACATCCACAACCTCTCAGGGCAGCCTGTTCCAGAACCTCACCACTCTCACTGTAAAGAACTTCCCCCTGACATTCAACGTAAATCTTCTCTCCTCGACTTGAAACCATTTCCCCTTGTCCTACTGTAATCTACCCTTTCAGTTGACTCTTTACTGTTTCTAGGCTTCCTTTAGGTCCTGAAATGCTGTAATTAGGTCACCCTGCAGTCTTCTTTTCTCCGGGCTGAACAAACCCAACTCCCTCAGACTGTCTTCAGAGGGGAGGTGCTCCAGCCCATTGTTCATCTTTGTGGCCCTTTTCTGGATAAGGTCTTTCTTTTACTGGGGGCTCCAGACCTGGACACAGTACTCCAGTTGGGGTCTCACAAGAGCAGAGCAGAGAGGGCTAATCACCTCTCTGTTGCTGCTGGCCAACCCTCTTCTGATGGAGCCCAAGATACCATTTTCTTTCTGAGCTACAAGAGCACACTGCTGGTTCATGTTAAGTATTTCATCCATTAGGACCCCCAGCTCCTTCTCTGCAGGGCTACTCTCAAGGACTGCTTCTTCCAATCTGTATAAATGCCTGGGATTCCTTCGGCCCTAGTGCAAAACCTTGTACTTTGCTGTGTTGAACCTCATTAGGTTCATGTGGGCCTACCTTTCAAATCTGTTGAGGTCTGTGAATGGTAACCCTTCCTTCCACCATTTCAACCACACCATTCATCTTGGTGTCATCAGTAAACTTACTGAGGGTGCACTCAATTCCACTGTTGATATCATTGATAAAGATGTTAAAGAGCATCAGTCCAAAGACAGACTACTGAGAGATGCTGCTTGTTACTGGCCTCTACCTGGACATAGAACCATTAATCACCACCCTCTGTCTGTGGCCTTTCAGCCAGTTTCTTATCCATCGGGTGATCCACCCATCAAATCCCTGCATTTTGGAGATAAGGATGTGGTGGGGGACCATGCCAAAGGCCTTGCTCAAGTCCAGGTAAATGACATCGGTCACCTTCCTTTGTCCACCAATGCTGTCACTTCATCATAGAAGGTCACGAGATTGATTAAGCATGACCTTCCTCTGGAGAATACGTGCTGGCTGTCTCAGATCACATACTCATTTCTCATGTGATCAAGCATGTCATCTGGGAGGATCTATTCCATGATCTTCCCAGGTACAGAGGTAAGACTCACCAGCCTATAGCTCCCCAGGTCCTCCTTGCTCCCTTTCTTGTAAATGGGAGTGATGTGACCCTTCCTCCAGTCATCTGGGATCTCACTTGACAGCCACAACTTTTCAAATATGGTGGAGACTCTTGTCTGACTCTTAGGAAGAGATCATGAGGTGTACATAAATTAAAAAGAAAATTAGCTATTAGATAATGGTGTCGTTATGAAAAATGAGATAGCAAGTTCAACGCTATTGTGCTCACCAATTCAATAAGATCTATGATGATTCTCTACTGACTAGGGAGCTGACTAGGCTCTTTCCTTATAAGGAAAGAAGGTCCAACTTACTCCTTTCAATGACACCAATTTTGTTATAGAGTCCATCTAGTTATTCCCATTTGAATAGTCAACTTCTTTCTGCAAGTTTATTTTTCTTATCTTGCAAGTAACTAGCCTACATGCTTTATCACAAATTTTTTTCATAACTCAGTATTTTTTTCCCAGGAATCTGAGACAAGATTATGCAACTATCATGTCTGGGCATTGGATTATAGTCAATAGAAGCACTGGAAAAAGGGGCAAAATTTCTTTGACTAGTGTGTAAGTTATTTGCTAAGATATGGAAATTTAAAGTAGTTTTCTCAATCTAGACTAAATTATGTTTTTGCCTATGTTTTCTTCCCTTCCCTTCACTTCCCCTTTCCTATTTTTAGCATGGTTTAAAGGAGCAGAACTCTTTCCTAACGTGTAGAACATATAAGGATTCAGGGTTTTCAGTTTCACCAAAGACTTGAGAAGAAGTAGAATAAGTATATAGAAAGGGCTCTTGTAACTGCAAAAATGTTTCACATAGATCTGTAAGGCAAGGCTTTGTGTACATTATTCATGTAACAAAATCAAAAGGACTGGAAATATAAGTTTGATAATATTCATATTAATACTTTTAATGTAAATTAATTTTTGCACGAAATGATATCTCCAGTACTGACATAATGACAAATAATCACAGCATGTATTGAACACATATATTCAAGATTTGAAGTACGTACATGCTGTGTTTGAGTTGAATGAGAAAATGATTCAATTATACCTCCCTTCTTATACCCCAGGGAGATATATCTAGCAAAGGAGAGAAAGTAGAACGATTCTGCATCACTGAACTGGCTAATTCATCTTTCAGTGCATGATTCAGACATCAAAGCAACTCCACCTTTTCTGAAAGTCTCCCTGAAGAAAACATTGGCTGACTTCAGTCAGTACACTTCTAACTAACACTCTTCATTGTGCCAAAAACACTTTTTGTTTTTGGTATCAGGTATAAATTAATATAGTTTTAATATATAGATGTAAATAGCCTCCTACCTCTACCACTGGAAAAATACTAGTATTACAAGTATTTTTTCCTTATAGTAAAGTCCAGTAACTGAATTCTTATTTAGTGTTTCTGAGAGAAGTTGTATTTAATCTTTCTGAAAACACTAAACATTAGTTTAGAAGAAGAGGATGGTAGATACCACTCCACTGAAGACATTTTTCTCCTTTGCAGAAGAAAGGTAAATATTCAGCATTTTCTTGTCTAATAATAATAAACTGATAAGATCCTGTAGCAAAAAATCATTAAAATAAATACCTTTCCTCATTTCTGTCTGTTATATAAATGTCACTGTGTTTGTCCTAAGGGAAAATGTAGAGAGAATATTCCTTCAACTCCTAACAGTTTGATTCTTTCTTGCTTTGTCTGGAAAAGAATATTTTGGACTACACTGGTCTGTCTTTGAATGGACTCACCGGGAGTACATCATCATTGTGCCCAATTCATTCATCCCCTTCCAGTTCACCTCACTGGATCTCAACAGGGAACATAAACATGCCAGGGGCAGTGAACTCTCTGCAGCATGTCTCCACTGTTTATGGAATTTCTGGAGGCTGTCTGATAAACAAGCTTTTTGTGAACATGTGAAAGAAAAAATAAAATAATAATAATAATAATAATAAAAAGACAACTGCTGTGAGATTTCTGATAATATCATTTTATTTGGGGTTGAAAGAAATAAATGTCCCATTGTTATATATATACAATTATATTCTTTAGCTAGGTCTCATACTCTAGAGGTGTAAGTTCTGAACAGCATTCTCCTCATGACCTGATTCTGTAAATTTAATTTAGAAAATTAAAATTTAAAAAATCCTTGAATCAGACATGTGGTTTATCATACTCTCCATTTTCCATTGCAGTCAAAATGAAGTGATGAGTGGGAGAAGGCTGCATAAAAATAATCTTTTGACAGCATCAGAAGTGCAAATGTTAGAGGTTGCTGAATACAGTAGCCTAATGAATATGAAGCTTCTGCAACTCCACATCTATGGGTCTAGCCAGTGGCAAAGGGGAGCACAAATTCCTCATAGGCACACATGCATGGATGCACACACAAGAAATACACATATGCATGGCTGGCCACAGTGATAACAAAAACAGAAAACAACACTGTAATTGCACAAGTAAAAGTGGGCTGATACCATTCTCTTCAGATGATCAAAATTGAAATCTGCTGATAATATATCTATACCCACCCACGGTTATTTGTGTACACATTCAGTCTACCCAGGACAAATCTTTGACCACTGGATTGTACAAGTCCCCATTATTCACAACCACACTCTATTGCCAAATTTCCAGACTTATGATTTCTCTAGTATCTGGTTCCTGAATCTCGTACCCTCTTTGCCAACCATTTATTGACTTGCAGATCGCAATAATATATGTGGATAAATACACACTCCCTATGGAAACATATTCACAGGTGAGTCTGTTCAGTTGTTAGTACCCAGGTCTATGGGCCCCTACAACCCTCCATTTCCCTCCTCGTCAGCTCCACCACCACCTGCATCAGAATTTTACCTTCAACACACTTTAGGAACTGTCTGGAGCGTGCATGCCTGGATGTATTGCTTTCCCAACAAATATCTGCATAAATGAAGACCTCCGTAAGAACCAGCTCCTGTTATCAAGAGACTACACTCAGCTGCTTGTAGAAGACCTTGTCAACTTCCTCCTCTTGATCAGGGGACCTATAATACACCCCCACAACAGTGTCCCCCACACTAGCCTGCCTCTTAATTCTCACCCACAAGTTCTCCACTGGTATGTCACCCTTCCCCAGGTGGAGTTCATTACATTCTATCTGCTCTCTCACATAAAGAGTGGCTCCACTCCCACTATCAATAGAGTCTGTGGTATGTAAGAATGGAGCACAGTCTTGCTGAAAAGGACTTAGGGATACTGGTAGAAGGTTCTAACAGTTGCTAAGCTCTTGTTTATCTACAGTTTCTTGACATCCTATCAATTGATGGATTAGGTTTGTTTGTATTTTGTTATTTTCCATTTTATGTTTCTTAGATTTGTGTCTCTGTCTATTCCATTTATGGCTTCTCCTATGTACATAGCATTCAATTTGACAAAGTATTTGATCAGATAATTTATCTGAAGTAAAGATTCTTACATTCCCCATACCCTCAGTCAGTGTGGTTTACCAAGTTTAGTTTCTGTTTACAGCAGTTGCTAGCTCCCTTATTCTTGGGTAGTAGGGTTTATGGATTCCCCTTTTTCACTTTTTTTTTTTTTCTTTGCATTGAAAATGCTCTTGACTCTTTAGGGAATTAATGTACATTCCCAAATACTTTTACAAATATCATAGTAAATGGACTGTTATTTCTTACATTATTATATATTGGTTTTACTTTGATTAGATTAACAAGAAATTCTTAAATGTTTTTATAAGACATATTCTACTTCTCATTTATAATATTTTGAGGCATTAGAGGAGGCTCTTGCAGATCTTTCTCTTCTTAGGTTAA
Source organism: Odontophorus gujanensis (assembly GCA_013399175.1). Classification (NCBI taxonomy): domain Eukaryota; kingdom Metazoa; phylum Chordata; class Aves; order Galliformes; family Odontophoridae; genus Odontophorus; species Odontophorus gujanensis. Next base: position 39,332 of record VXAB01002890.1, read on the forward strand.
TCTCTACTTAGTTTAATGTAACTATATGAAAGTCAATTATATTTGATGATGCTGATATTGAAAAATCAAATTTAGCAATTACAAATCAAAGTTCCTCTGAAAATTGACACTTTTTTCTTTCAAGGAAAATTTTGATTCATAAGTTCTAATATGATAAAAAAACAACAACTTTCATGATGGTCAGTTTCAAGATGGAAGAAAAAACAATCAAGTTTAGAACCTGGCTGTTTTATGAACAGCATATTTATTAATAAAGTCCTTCGAAATAAATTTTTTCTTTATCCAGACATTCTAAACTGTCATTCAGATTAAAAATCTTATATTCAACTGTTAATATAAGGAAGTAAAGAGACAAAATATTAGAAAAATTAGAGAGCAAAATGTCTTTGTACTGAAAACTTCTGATTTTGATGAGAACCAGATATCTCAGTATTTCCTAGTGAAGAGGAAAGAGCTATCTGAATACAATGAGCTGTGAATGAAATGACCATGGAAAAATGGAGGCTATCTGTGATATCACAGTGGAGCCATTTGATTGGCAGTTTTGCTGACATCTGATTATAAATCCACTCAGTCATAGGGACAACAAGAATATATAACAAATAACAAAAAAAAAAAAAAAAGTCAATCTTCAGATTTAAATACAGATAGTGACACATACACATGCATACACACTCATATAGAAAAAGAAAAAAAGGAGTGAAGGAGGAAGGATGACATCATGTCTTTCTTGAGTGAAAAAAAAGCTTGTTCACATAATCACTGTGCTGAGAAATTCACATTTGTTGTTAATATAAACAGCAAACCATAGGAGAAATAAGGAAATGGTGATTCGAAAGATAAATAAATAGCATTATTAAAATCAGTAACTGCATCTAGATTAAAGGAATCTCTATAGGAAAACCTGTTGATCTGTACATTTCTCTGCTGAAACCATTCTCTGGAACTGACAATAAAAACTGAATCAGCACAGAATTTTTAATTCTTCTGTCTCCCCATAGAAAGCAATTACAACAGACTGGGTATAAGAAACAGTAACTGATTAGTTCACTTTCCTGAAATATGTCCAGGAGTTATTGCTAAAACTGTAAGTTAGTTTAGGGTGAAAGCTTCCCACCAACTATTACAGCAAATAACGAGGACAGATAATTTTGTCCATGTTTCAAGGGACTGTAACTGTTTATTTAATTAGTAGTTACATCAAGATCAAGGCATCTGCTGAAGCATGCCAAAACTTTCACATGACAGAAAATGTCTGCTTATAAAATAGAATCATAGAATGGTTTGAATTGGAAAGGACCTTAAAGATCATGTAGTGTTAACCCCCATGCTATAGATAGGAACGTATAGCAGGGACACCTCCCTCCAGACCAGGCTATTTGAAGTCCCCTCCAGCCTGACCTTGAATGCCTCCAGGGTGGGGTGATCCATAACCTCTCTGGGCTACCTGTTTCATTGTCTCTCTACTCTGACAGTAAAGAATTTCTTCCTAATATCTAGTGTAAGTCTACCCTTCTCCATTTTAAAACCATTTTTCCCTATCCTGTCATTACCTGCTCTTATAAGAAGTCCCTCTCTGGCTTTATTGTAGACCCCCTTCAGGTACTGGAAAGCTGCTATAAGGTTCCCCTGGAGCCTTCTCTTGTCCAGACTGAAAAGCCCCAGCTCTCTTAGCCTGTCCTCACAGGTAAGTTGCTTCAGACCTCTGATCATCTTCATGGCTCTCCTCTGGACCCGCTCTAACAACTCCATGTTTTCCTTGTGTTGAAGGTTCCTGAAATAGACACATTGTTCCAGGAAAGGTCTCATGAGAGGAGAACAGAGGGGTAGAATCACCTCCCTCGACGTGCTGGTCCTGCTTCTCTTGATGCAGCCCAGGATATGGTTGGCCTTCAGGGCTGTGAGCAGACATTGCTGGCTCCTGTTGAATCTTTCATCAACTGACACTCTCAAACCCTTCTCCTCATGGCTGTTCTCAAGCCATTCTCCACCCAGCTTTTATTTTAGTTTGGGATTGCTGTAACCCAGGTGCAGGACCTCGCACTTGGTCTTGTTGAACTTCATGAGATTGGGATGGTCTTCTCAAGCCTGTCCAGGTTCTTCTGGATTCATCCCTTCCCTCTAGTCTGTTGACTACACCACTAAACTTGGTGTAATCCCACTGCTCAAGATGTTAAATAGCACCAGTTCCAACACTGTTTCCTGAGGAAAGCCACTTGGTTATTGAGCTGTTGATTGCAACTTTCTGACTATGACCATTAAGCCAATTTCTTATCCAGTGAGTGGTCCAGTTACCAAAGACATTTTTCTCCAATATGATGACCAAGATGTCAAGTGAGACAGTGTCAAACACTTTACACATGGCCAGGTAGATGATATCAGTTGCTTTTCCTTTATCCATGGATGCTGCAACTCCATCATTAAAGACCATCAACTTCGTTGGACATGATTTGCCCACGGTTAAGTCCCCAATCACCTCACCTTTGTTTTCCATGTGCCTTAGGGTCTTCGAGAGGATCTGATCCATGACCTTGCCAGACACAGAGCAGAGATCAACTGGCCTGCAGTTCCTTGGATCTTCTCAATTTCACGTCTTTAAAATGGAGTTTATGTGTCCTCTCTTCCAGTCAGTGGGAACTTCACTAGCCTACCATGACCTTTCAAATATGATGGATAGATGCTTGTCTCTGCCTAATCTCCAGAAAAATTAGAATGTCCAGACTTAAGTTATAAATAATAGTGCAATATTGTTGCGATTCTTTAAATTCTATTTTAACAAACGATCATAGAATCATAGAATCTCAAGGTTGGAAAGGACCTACAAGATCACCTAGTCCAACCGTCCACCCATTACCATTGCTATGACAAGCTACTAAACCATATGTCATTTCTCCTCCTCCAGACACCTCTTGAACACAGTCAGGGACGACAATTCCACCACCTCTCTGGGCAGGCCATTCCACTGCCTGACCACTCCCTCAGAGAAAAATTTTTTCCTTATGTCCAATCTGAATCTCCCATGGTACAACTTGTGGCCATTTCCTTGGGTCCTGTTTGTTGCCTGGGAGAAGAGGTCAAATCCCTCCTCATCACAACCTCCCTTCAGGAAGTTGTAGAGTGCAATGAGGTCTTCCCTGAGCCTCTTCTTCTCCAGACTAAACAATCTCAGATCCCTCAACCACTCCTCATAAGATGTGTGCTCCAGATCCCTCACCAGTTTTGTTGCCCTTCTCTAGACTCTCTAGGGCCTTGATGTCTTTCTTGTAGGGAGGGGCCCAAAACTGTACACAATCCTCAAGTTGTGATATCACCAGTGCTGAGTACAGGGGGATGATTATCTCTCTGCTCCTGCTGGCCACACTATTTCTAATGCAGGCCAGGATGTCATTGGCCCTCTTGGTCCCCTGGGCACACTGTTGATTCATGTTAAGCAGACCATCAAACAGCACCCCCATGTCCCTTTCGTCTTCACAGTCATGATATCTAAGTTTTATTCACCAGTTTTATACATTTTTACATCACATACATGCTTTCAAAAATAAAACTTTGAGTGCTTTCAGAACATCTAGAGTTCATATCCAGCAAATCTATTCTATTGCTCTTTCTCAAACTAATGCTTGCAATACCATCATTTTGACTTTTTTATTTTTATGCCTCACTCAGTGCTGATAAAAAGTATGATATGTTGATAAGGACAGCTGTAGTATTTTATGTATAGTGGGATCTAAATGCAATCTTTATAACTGCTAACAAATTTAAGTAGCTTGGAATCTGTCTGGATATAATTCTAGAATATCCATCCTAACTATGTCAAAGGATATAGGTAGAATTTGAAAATGTTTGATCTATTAAATAGAATATTTAAATCTTCCTGGTACTATTATTTTGAAGGAAATAAAGTTTCTAAACAAATGTTTTTATTCTAGGAATTTCAATTAAAGTTCATATATTGCACATAAAATAACAATCCCCAGCGATCTACACTGCTACATTATATTAACTTGCAATGGTATTATGGTATTTATCTTTAGGCATTCTATTTTATTCTATTCTATCATTTAATTTAATTTATTAAACTTTATTGAGAATATGACAAGATTTTACTTTTTTTTTTATTATTTGTTTATTTCTTAGATGTAACAACTGAATGGAAAAACAACATATTTTCTTTAAATATTAGTGTGGCATGAATATCCACTGTTATTGTTCTAAGGAAATATGTTGACCAAAATTTACTATTTCCATAAAGTTTTGAATGAAACAATGTTGATTTTTATCAGGCAACCTTTAGTGGATGAATGCATGGAATATTTGATATACTGAAAAACATACTAATCATGTACTTTAAATTCATGGAAATGGTTTACTGTATTGGAACAAAGGAAGAAGGAATAATTTTAATAATCTTTATTATTCCATTGTTATTTCCATCAAATTTCAGAAGGGAGTTGTCTTTCATGTTCTCATTCCCTTTTTTTTTTTCTTATATGAATGAAATATATGAATTAATCTCCAACAAATTCAGATTGCTTTTTGTTTGTTTCTTTCTTTCATTAAACAGAGAGGGAAAGTTCAGTAAAATGAAGTCTTTGGGTATTTTTATGAATATGATAGTGAGCACATTGACTGTTCTCTCAGACTTTGAACCATTCCTGTTGCTACAACTTAAGGTACATTCTATTTAGGAGTCTACCATGTTAAGAGTGTATGTTGCCTTCCTCTAAAAACATTATTGAAAAAAATCAACGTATTGTATTCATGTAAATTATATTCTTTATATTAAAATTTTGATGTAGCATATCAAAGCATATGGAAATAGTGTTGTAAAAGAATATATATATTTTTTTCTTTAGACTTGGGAAAACAGAAGCTCTAAAGAACATTACACTTAAATAAATGAAATTTGTCTGCTTGTAGTTTAGCAATACATTGTTGAGACACTTTCTATTGTCTGTTTTAGAACATTCTAAAATATAACCTTAATTTCTGTATCAGGAAATTATTTCACCTATTTTATATTTAAAGAAAAAAAATTAAGTAGAGAACATAAAATAATGATTATTTTATATATATTTTTTTGACATATCAGTGTTGCTTTGCAGTTGAAGGTAAACAAGAAAAAAAGAAAATAAGAAAAAGAATACAAATAAAATGAAGACTCTGTGGCCTATACAGTAATATCTTTTCCATCTTTTTCCACTCATCCATTCTTCAGTGTGAATAGCTCATCCAAATTAATGTGCAGCAATATGGAAATTGCTTCCTATTAATATAATCAGGTGCCTTTGTGAGGAGAGAGATGATGGCACAGTGTACAATCAGAATTTGTAGAATGCAGTTGTTAGTGTTACATCCAATTTTCTTTTTAAAAGAACTGGTGTTTAAAATTTGAATATGAGGTTCTATTTCTTGGAGGAATTAAAGTGCATTGAATTTGTATTGTAAAACAGTACCAAAGAAATGCTGATCAAGAAAACAGATAGTCTGCAGAAATACATAACATAAATCAGGAGAAACAAATCCAAAACCACTAAATCTTTACCTCAGTGAGATCAAAGCTTAAAAATATTCAGGTTTTTTTACATCTTTCCTTCATTCTGAATTCCTCTACTTGTTGTACATTTTATTCAGCCTTGATTTAAGAGAAAATGAAAAAAACAACCAAACAAACAACCAAACAAACAAACAATAAAAACTCATCTTCCGTTGTTCATTCTTGAATTACTAGGAGGTTTCATTTTGAATTCTGATATTTTCTATTTAAATAGATTCTGAGATAAATTTGCTTTTCACTGAAATACATGTTAGATGATTATTTTATCTGAATTATTGTAAAGGAGAAGAGGTGTCTGTGAGCTTTTTCACAATCAATCCACAACATTCTTATTTTTCAAACCTGCATATGGTCAAATTTTCGTATACCCATACAAATATGAAAGCAGATAGCTGTTTATTGGTCTTCCAAGTTAACATATCTTGGTTTAAAACCTCTAAGTATCTGAAGATTGATTTTTATGTAAAGTGTTGAAAAAAAAAAACCAACAACCAAAACTTTTTTTTGTTTATATAACTTTAGAATTTTTTTATTGTTATTGTTGCTCTGAGGTAAGAACAATATAAGAATATTTGTAACTCTGAAATATTAACTTAACTGAAAAAAAATTTACTCATTTACAAAATTGGGTAAGAATTTCTGGAAAGGACTTCAAAGTTGTGACTATTTCTTTCTTATTGAGAAAGAATAATAATATAATCCAGATAATTTTCTTTAGAGAAAATAACTAATATTATTCTTGATTAAGGAATTTATAATAGTATTTTGTCTTTCCATTAAAACAAAAGCAACCCTGTATCACCTAAAAATGCCCTTGATCACCAGTAATGCAGAAATCATACAGTTCTTCACTAAGACCCATGCTTCACAATAGTCTCATGAGTGGTACACACAGAAGAGAAAAACACTGCATATTAGTGCCCATATTTTGCTCTTATCGGGCCCTGAAAAAATACCAAAGTGTTTGTAGATAATTATCTCAAAGCATCTGTTAAATGGTCATTGTTAGTCTGCACACATCAGTACTTTCAGTTAATTCTTCAAGTATACCTAGAGCTGGAATAATCTGATCAATTAAATGATCACTTGTGAGCTGCTTATAGCTCTCCAGTCCAGTGTGGTCCTCTGTCTGTACTTTCAAGGACTGTTATCCCAGGACTGTACATATTTTCATAGAATCATAGAATCATAGTATGACCTGGGTTGAAAAGTACCTCAAAGATCATCTGGTTTGAATCCCCTGCCGTGGGCATGGTAGCCAACTACTAGACCAGGCTACCCAGAACCATATCCAACCTTGCCTTGAATGCCTTCAGGGATGAGGCATCCACAACCTTTCTGAGCAACCTGTTCCAGTGAATCACCACCCTCTGAGTGAAAAAATTCCTCCTAACATCCAACCTAAATCACCTGTCTTAATTTAAGACCATTCCCACTTGTCCTATCACTATCAATCCACGTAAACAGTTATTCCCACTCCTGTTGATACACTTCCTTCAAGTAGTGGAAGGCCACAATGAGGTCTCCTCAGAGTCTTCTCTTCTCCAAGCTAAACAAACTCAGTTCCCTCAATCTTTCTTCATAGGAGAGGTGCCCCAGCCCTCTGATCATTTCAGTGGCCCTCCTCTGGACCCGTTCCAAGATCTCTGCATCTTTCTTGTGCTGGACCCCCATTTTGCATTTCATTGTCCCTTCTACAGAAAATAGTTGGTTGCTTTTACTATCTGTTAATTACAAAATGTGTAATAAAGGAAAGGTTGCTCAAGGAGGCTGTTCAAACTCCATCCCTGTAGACTTTCAAAATTAGCTTGGATGGGCCACAAACGGCTTGATCTAGTGGGTGGCAACCCTACCCACAATAGAGTGCTTGGAACTTGATGATTTTTATTGTTCCTTTCAAACTAAACCATTCTGCAGTTCTATGATCTATAGGTATTATACATAAAAATTGTAGAAAATTAAGTAAAAGTTGAAATAAAGTAGGTATTTTTTCAAGAAGCAAACTTTCCACCTCAGGATTGTTTTATTAAGGATGAAATAAAATGATAATCTGCAAATAATATGTTCGGGATTAATAACCACAATGAAAACAGTTAAACTACAGTCCTAGATATATACAGATTGTCAATACATTTCTGTAGAATTCTAATAACACTTCTATAACTAATCTCAAGAACCTCTGATTATACATACACACACTCACAGAGTTACTGGCCATGTATCTCACATTGTTTGGGTATGCCCTTGACCATGGGATAATCGTTAACCTCCTTCCTGGTTGTGAGTTCTCCACTAAAGGAATCATGTCTACTGTACTTTTGTGCATTTTCCTTCTGCTCCTGATGCTCTACTGACAAATTTTCCATAAAGAAGGTGCTCGAAGAGGTGTCTTAGCATCCTGAAGTGGTGCCCCTATGTGCTGCCCCTATACAGTAAGTCTATTGCTGGATAATGTCAGCTCCCCAAAGAACAGGTATCCTAAGGGCACTGACTGCAGGAACAGATCCACTGTGACAGCTATTGTTTTCTCTCCAATGTCACTTTCACAAATGTTCGGTTTCTCTTTACATTTCTTTCAGCAGTGACTCCTTCTTATAACTCTCTTCTTATTGTTTAGTCCTGTTGATGGCCATTTTCCTCCTTAGTGAAGATAAATTTGGGGACACAGCGCTGTCAGAGAATTAGCGTATTTTGCACACACACCCTCACTCACCTGGTCAAAGATAATAAGTGTTACTAGCTAAAGTAAATCTCCACATGAATCAAGATGAGATCAAAGTGAGTGGTTCTGGTACTTGTGTTGGAAGATTAACATAAAACCTTTCAAAAGTGATGACAGCAACATATTTCTAGAAAAAGATAGAGCATTTCCAAAGTCTGCACTGCTCTGTCCTGGAATGGGAAAAAAAGTCTTCTCTAATCTGTCAGTATCAGAATAGCAGGAACAAAACACCCTTTCCTCCTTTTGTTCCTATGAATACATAAAGAAATTACATCTCAGAACCTCAGAACATAAAGTAGACGATAACTTAGCCAACTAAAAAAATACTTATGTAGAAGATTATTTTTTAAATTTTCTTGTTTTTTTTTTTCAATATTTCTTCTAAAAATTTAGAGAAATAAAATTTTCAGGACAAAGACAAAAATTGCATGAGGTATAAAATCCATTTATTTAACTTCTGCTGAATGTGTAAGGTCAGAGCGCAACATATATTCTTTTATTTTTATTCTAATTTTAGCACAGAACTCTTTTCAGTGTAGAGCATACACATTTCTGAGTACAAGTATAGATGTTTCAATTATCATAAAAAGCATTAAAGTTAATTTTCCATATTTTCCTTAAAATTGACTTAATATCTTGCGTTTTCTTTTTTTTCTTTCTTTCTTCCTTTTTTTTTTTTTGAGAAGATATTTTAATATGTATGATAAACAGTAGCCTTTTATTTTAGTGTACCTATGTAACTGTGTTTTATTAAATGCTAAAACCTTTCTATCATCTGTGGTATTTAATGATCAGCTGTCCTGCCCTTATAATTGTGTATGTGCAATACCTGTGTCTGTGTGTGTGTGTACATCCCTGCATGCTGTGAAGGACAGAAACTG
>VXAB01002891.1:0-39610 GCA_013399175.1 Odontophorus gujanensis
TCCCTACCCTCTGGCAGATCGAACTTAAGGAACCTTCTTTAGATGCTTGAATTTGGGTGATGCTGGCTCTCAGTGTAACACAATGGATGTGTTTTTCCCACTCCACTGGTGACTGTGGCAAGGGCAAAAGCTGTGTGACTGTAGGAGGACCATACAACCTGATCAGCACCTCCCCATCATGGCTCTGAGGAAAGAAAGTTCTTGAACATGAGATTGCCTGAGTTGTCACTGTTCTGGAATCAGGGTTAATCATTAGTAATTAACCACTGATGAATTAATAGCTCAAGGGTCTCCAGTATCATCACGTAGCCCTTCTGTTACTATTACATGCTTGTGTTCCTCTATGCTATATCATTACAAGGAATATACTATATCATTACAAAGAATACTTGTTACTCTAACTACATTAAAAATCAAACTATGAAAATATAAGCTGAAGTCTAGCAAACAGAGTAACACATTGGACAATAGCCACTTAGTCATTAGTAAACTGCTGTTACAGTTGAACAAGCTAAAGCAAAGCTTCAGGAAGGTGGAGAAAAGTCCACATGAAACCTGAAGAGCCTTGAGACCTTAAAGAGTTAGTGTGAAGCCTGTGTCCCATCATAAACTATGTACTGGACTGGTGCATGGCTTTATAACTCAATTTACTTTCAGCTTTTCTTCCTGTAATGACTCTGTAGACATTAGACTCCTTCCTTGGGACGCTGAACTGATGTGTAGATGGAAAGTTTCTACTCCCTGTTTTATCAGAAACAACTCCCTCTATGATGAAAATTTCTGTGGTCTCTTTGCTTCTGAAAAGAGGAGAAGGTCTTCTGTAAGGAGCAGCACCTCTCCTCTGCTTGGTAGTTCACTGCCATGGATCATCCTTTTCTTTATGAGTTCCCGTAGTAAGTAAGGATACTTCCAAATTCATTCACTTATCAATCTCCCTTGAGTAACTTCCTAGGAACACGTCTGTAATCTGGTCTTATGTTTACCTACAAATAATTCTGCTTGTGGTGCACTTGTTTGTACTTTGCTCATTCTGTTGGGTCAACTCTCCTTGATGTAAGAGAGTTTGAATATTTCCTCTCATACAGTATAATATGGAATTGGCAGGTGATACTTAGGCCAAAGTCTCAGTTAAGGCTGCTGTCAACATGTTCCTTCAATTTTCTTTTTCCAAGTTTCTGAGTTCAGGCCTTTTTACCCTGCTTTATGTTGTTTCTGAACTAGCCCCCTGACAAGACTTTGGGGCTCCAGGCAGCTGTCCTCCGTGTTCAAGAAAGAGGTACCTGTCATGACTAGTGACAGATCTAGATGAAAAAGTTACACTTCAAAAATGACATTTATACATTTTTCCACCTACTATTACAACCTTTCTGACATTCTCTGATTTCTTCATTGTCCTGCTTTCCTGTGCCTGCAAGATCTTTCTTTTAGGAACTCTCTTCTGTAGACATATTTCCAGACAGATGTAACTCCTTGCTAAACATTGTTGATTTTACCTAGGACTTGTAAAACTAGTAGATTTAATACACATTAGGGACTGACTGCCATACAGCTGGTCTACCATGTCTGTCAGGATTTGATAAGATGAATCTTACTCCATGAAAAATAAGAGGAACAAGAGGATATAGACCATAGCCTGCCATCTTAAGTCTTTCCTCGCAGTTGTATGTCTAACTCTTTTTATAGAACTCTGCTTATAAAATCTTTAAGAACATCTTATATCTTTGCCATTAGAGCAGATATTAATATGTAGCTTAAACTTCTCTTGCTTCAGTTAAAACCTGCTTGGTTCAGCCCATTTGTCTTGGGTGTGGAGAGCAGCACCATCTCTGTCCTCCTTGCTCTACTCTTTTCCAAGGAAAACTGTTCCAGCTGGATTATCTTTGTAGAGAGCATGCAGGAATTTACATGCTCAACTTAAAACTCTTGTAACAATTTACACAATTAGTACTTCAGGATGCACCCTGTCCACCTTCTGCAAGTCAATGGTTTCAGTGATTCTGTATATCTAAATGCAGAACTTTGCCCTGAAGACGGGATCTCTGCTTTTGTATAAAAAATGTATCAGAAAAAGGGCTTTCTTTATCTGCAGAGAATTTTCTCCCCGATCCTATAGCAGCAGCGAGACACATCTTTTTTTTTTTTTCCAAAATATCCAACCCATGATTTCTGGTGTGTTGGGGTTTCTACTCATAAGAAGGTATGAATAGTAAAGTATGACCTGGACCTTCTTAAAATAGCTAGGTGTAAAATATTTTGTAATCCTCTGCAATTAGGGCACTGAACTGAGCTTGAGTTGCTTCTCAGTGAAATCATAAGCACAAATATTTCTTACATTACATTGTTCAGTGTGAGGGCTCTTGCTAATTCCTTGTCTCTGTGGAATGGACATGTGTTTTGGCTCTATAATTTAGAAGTTCAAGACTAGCATTTTTCTGGTTCTTGTTGTTCTGCATCTTGTAAGCTGAGTATTTAAGTTTTAAGAGCAGCATGTTTATTTATATATGTTGCTGCTAATCCAAACTGTCTGCTAAACTAATCCCTTGTTAAAATGAAATCAAGTCAGCTATTTTAGATTACAAAGCTAAAACAATAGCTCAGTCAGACACTTCACACATCTGTTTTACTTTTCCTGTATAGGTATGCAGTTTTTCTTACATTCTTTCTCCGCAAAAGTGCCACCAATTAGCTATACTTTCCCTCCCTTTCATTTTTCTCTTGTGACTTAAGTCTTTTGTTTTCTCGGTTCTATTGCTGATTACTTTTGAAATGCTAGCTTTTTTTTTGTGTTTGTTTTCTTTCTCATTAATACATTTAAAAATGGATAAAAATTTCATGCTTATTACTTGTTAATATGTTATCATACTCTATTACCCAAATTTGGACCAGAGGTAATTCCAACGTGGGAAATGCCAAAATAATACATTCTTGGAGATGAGATCTTAGACAGATATGGAAACCCAAAGTAGGCTTTGATTTACTTACAGTCTGCAGGAAATGAAGCATTACCGTCAATGTGGTACATAGAGATTTTAACTGAAGATAACTTTATTTCCAGCTTTACCTGCTGCTTTGATTTAAAGTGTTTTTCACATCATCTAATTTTTCATAAGCTTTCACGTGTTTAAAGTTTGGCTTTTAAAAAGAGTTTGTATAAGTTTTCATTTTGTGCAGAAACCCCACTCTTATTTAGTGTATTTGCAGAGCATTTTAAAATGACATCAGGTGAGGGTTCCTCCAGCCTTCTGGTGCCAAAAATGTGGAACGACTCCTCTTGATTCTGCATATGGGGTTTACTCACCACTTTTTAATAAACTGTTTTTGGCCTGGTACTCTGAGAGGATGGCTCTGTTTCAACCAAGTTAACCTTCAGGCACAGACTTTGATTTTATATCATTTTCTTGATCTACTTGCTTCATCAGCCCTCTTTGAAAGATGGGGCCAGTTTCTGAAGCAGCCCATCTCCATTCTGGACCTATATTTAACTCTATGTCTGCCACTTGCATGTTATTGGCAGACAGAAAGTAGATAAGTCATTAATTCTTCTCTACCAACAAGGAGATAAGGCATAGAGAAATCATCTGTAGTAAATTCAGATTGCTCCATAATGCGGGGAAGCTGTAACATGGTCAGGAAATGAAGCTGGTTGAGCTTGCCTTCCTGAGCTTGCCTTCCTGAGCTCGTGGGAGCCATGTCTGCATACAATTGTCCTCTTGGAATCCCTCCTGAGGGTAAATGCCTCCTGTTGTGCATGGCTCCGATCTCTGTTTTTCTGTGAGTACTCATGGGTGTGCAGTCTTCTTGCCTCCCTTGCTGATCTTTTTGATATTTATACCCCACAGTACCTTGAACAGTGACATGTAACCTTTCCCACTCTGTACCATGTACATACAAAGTTTAAATTCTGTAGGGTTACAGTGCTTGTCCTCACAAGATAATGCAGTTGCAGTCTTGGGCCGGGCGTTAAGTCTGAGTACTCCATACAGGCTCCTACAGAAGGTGTGACAACATGGATTACCTTCCCAAATGTTAACCAATAGAGCAGGCCCAGCTCTCAGCGTGGGAGGCTGCTGTTTCTCAGGGTCTGGCAGGAGTGGAGTGCAGAGTCAGACTCAGTGATCCTTGTGGGTCCCCTCTAATTCTGGATATTCGATGATTCAGTGAGTGATTGCCTACTGATAATTGCAGACACATGGTAAGATTTTGATATCTCCTGGATTTCAGATCTGGCTGAAGGTGTGATTCTGCAAATCAGTGGTAGCACAGAGATCTCCAGATACTGCCTGTTCCCTTCACACGTGCAGGCACACCATCGGTTGCAGTTCCTGAAGGCAAAAGGGCTAATTAATGCCACCTGGGGATGCCACCAAGGTCATGAAGCAAATACCATCATAGAGGTAGATGAAGTCGGAGCAGTTTGTATCTTAAAATTGAGCTTGGCACCGAGGACACATGGAAGTCAGTGGAAGTTGATCTGTATAGTTTTTACAAATTTACTGGTATATAAGGAGCCTGGGTCAAACTCCTACATCACAACTCAACCAATACTCCAGCCTTGATTGGCCATATGCCTCCAGCACCTTGCATTTTTCCCTCACTGAATCTCAAAACTCTGCTTTGAGATGGGAATCACTCACCACAAGCTTTTCTCCTCTGGACAGCTACATCTGATCTAGTTACTCAATACTTGCTCTGCAGGTGATGGAAATAAGTAGTTCTGGGATGTGAATCATGTGGCTTCTGCTGTTGGAGGAAACCAGTTGGGTCTTGGAAGTGTCCCTTTTCTTTAAATCAGCCTTAACAGGAATTCAGAGTAACTAACTCTGACACAGATGTCTTACTACAGAAGAAAATCAATGCTATTTAAATGCCTTGAATGTTTAAAAAACATTTTACAACCACTGTATAATTTTATTATTATGAAGAATCATTAAAGCATGCGGCAAGGTAAAGTACATAGTTTTCTGTTTATCCAGCACACTTTCTGCGTGGAATTTTAGATACTTTTCTCTAATCTCTGTAGTGTCTAGACATGTTTGGTCCTTAGTCAGATGTGCATGACTGGATCCTGGTATTTGTCATTTGTGAAGTGTCCCACGACATGTAGAAGTATATTTCAACAACTCTACCATACCATGCTTTATCAACATTTTTTTATCACCAACAAACACAGCAAATAAGAAATAGCAGCGATTTATTTCCTAAACTCATGCTCATTCTGTTGCAGGAGAGAAACATACTTACCTAGTTTAAAAAGTAAGTCTATAATGTTAGTACTAAGAAGGAATAGATTTTGAAAAGGACTGTAACATTTGAAGGAAGGAACTCTCCATTCTCTGTTACCATTAGTTCCTTCTGTGCTTAATACAGCTAGGAGTCCAGGTACCACTGGAAATGACAACAGGAGGTTGCTGCCAGCATCTCCTTACACACAGATATACTTGCTTATTACATACTTCCTGCATACAATCATCATACAATCAGTAAGTGGATGTCCAACATTTTGGCTTGCTTGGGCTGCACTGGGTGAAGAGGAATTGTCTGGGATCACATATATGTAGGTCACTCATAGTAATGTATCCTATTTACGTCCATGGAAATGACAACAGCCTATAAAATTGACATAGTAACAATGTTTGGTAGAGCAAATTCTCACCCACAAAACACTATTTTTTCAACACAGTCATTACTATTAGCTATACATTTTCACCGACAATGAACAAGAACCAGCATGCTATGCTTGTAAACATCTGCACCAATGGAAGCCACCCACAGTTCCTGCCACCACTGCTGAAATACACCATCCACTACCTCACTGTGCTCACATCTACTGTTTGATCTCCATCAATGTTCAGCAAGTGTCAATGAATGTCAGTGGGTGCCATCCTTTATTCATGGAGGAATTCAATTACATTTATTTCACATGCACTTCCATGTCAGATGCCATTTTGACAGACGGTCCCTCTGCTGCCGTCTGTCACACGACAACAAAATGTAATGGAATATTGATGGGAAGGTTCAAGTTCTACTGCCATACCACCAACGTCTGCCTCTGACATCATGGGCCAAGCAAGAGATATTTCTCTCTGGTAAGAGAGGGCTGTTAAAAGTCTGGTAAAGAGAAATGATTGCATTTTTGAGTTGAATATCTGATTGCAACTGTATATGTTACTTTTGAAAATCTGCAGGACCTGTTGACTGAAAACGAAGTAACAAATACACAAAAAATTGATAATTTGTTGGTAATCTTGAAACCTGTTCTCAAATCCCTTAATCAGCGTGGAAATCATGGCTTCATACTGCTTGCTGTTCACAGGACTGTGTTTTGCCAGTGTATCAAAATGCATAAAATTGTTCGCTATAACTTGAGTTAGCATTTAACTTTGCCCTCTCTGTGCCCTGGTTTCAGCTAAGAGAAGGTTAATACCACACTGGTGTTCAGTTGGTACTGAGTGAGGGCTGTGGACCCAGGGCTGTGCCGGGTAGGAAGAGCTGCTGCCATGATGGTCTGGCAGCAGTGGGAGGGCCTCAGTGAGAACTGTGCTAGGCCCAATGAAGTCTGTGAGCTGTGGGTTGGACATGCCTGTGATTTCCCAACTGTGCTTTTGCTTTCACTTCCAAGAAAACATACAAGTGACTCAGTCCTAGATGTTATGTCCAAGGAAATGTTGCCTTATGTTAAAATGATATGATGGAGTTCTAGCACTGATGAACCATTTTGGATAAAAACAATCCTTTTTATTAGCACATTATATTTTTAACATTTTGTATTCTTTTTTAGACATTTGTGTGATTCATTTAATATCATTTTCCACTATCACAGAATCACAGTATTATTAAACCTTTTGAGTTGAAAGAGAATGGATAAGAGATTTCTATATTCTATTTTTCAAATCTGTAATCTCACTTTCCATTGCGTCTCTGTTTCAAGTCTGTCGATACCTTGATAATTCACTAGTGCAGCAATGTCTGCTGTTTCTTTAACGTTTTCCCCCAGGTTCTGCGGTATGATAGAAAGGTGTGATTATGGCTGGAGTGTTAAAAATGTAATCACAAAATTATTTTAGAGTCCAGTTTCTGTGAAATAATTAATAATCTGAGATAAGATAGCTTACCTGGGTGTCAAAAGAAGGTCTGTGACAAAATAAGTGAACAGGCATAGTAGGCAAACCTCCAAATATTAAATTAGAGGATTTCCCACTGACCACCTGTTTCTCCAGGAAACACTAAAGCTATAACTGAGAGAACATGAGAAGGGAAAACCAACATTAGCCCAGACTTCTCAGAATTGTGCAAAACAAATTGAGCTTCATGAGGGCTGCCATCACTGAATAAGCTACAATGAACAACTGGGACCAAATCAATTACTGTACTCTGGCAATGCATTTCATAACTGACATGGAGAGCTGGAGATGATTCTGCCTGTGAATTTTTATTTCACATTTTTAACACAATGAAGTGTGAATAGGTCTCTGAGGCACCTATGACATACTACAATATCTTCACTGAACTGAAAAGTACTGCATACACTGATGGTTCTCAGAAGCTGTACAGGATGCGTATTACAGTGAAAAGCTTGGTGGAAGGCAGCATCTTTTATGTTGTCCAGAACTATAAAGTTAAATCCTCATGTATTCATTCCTCATGTTTACTGATTTGTTAGACCTTTTTTGTGCACCAGGGAATGCTTTTCTGAGAAGTTTTACTGATTGAGATGCTGAAATTAAGCTGGTTTTTTTTTTTTGGTGTTATCTCCATCCTTTAAACAAAAAGAAAGCAAGAGTCTCTCCTTATGAGGAGAGGAGGATGCTGCATGGGATAGGGGGTAGGGGAAAGGAGGGAGAAGGAGAAGGAGAAGAAGAAGAAGGAGGAGGAGAGAGTTGTGCAGATTTCCTGCCCACACTTCAAAAGAGGCTCTCTTCTCCTGTATTATTTCCTTTCCCATTAGCTTCACTTTGTTGGCTTATGGTTCCGAAATGCACCAGGAGTCAACTCCAGTGCAAACCTGATATTAAAAACTAACAGGCTAATGCCAGGGAAAACACACTCTCCTCCTGGTTTCAAAGACAGATTTTTTTTTTCATAACTGCAGCCATGCTTTTCTAATAAAAATTCATTAAACAATGGTTATGAAGGATGAAGGGTGGGGGAGGGGGAAGGGATACAATCAAGTGAGTCCTTTGAACTCACTTGAAAAAATACAAAAGCAAACAACTGAGCTGTTAGTATCACACGTTTCCCTTATGAACAGAGGAGCCTATCAAGGTTTGTTCACAGCTGAGAGAGTAAAGATGAGTTAGGCACCTTCTCTAAACTTCTCCCTCCAAAAATTTTAGGATTTCTATTCTGTAAACATGGATGTAGAAGCTCTTTTATGTTGCTTCAGTTTACATTATTGCGGGTCTAAACGAGTCTAGTAGAGGCTGCTTAATTCGTTTATGTAAAGTAAAAACAAATGTAGAAGCCCTCGCTATTTTTTATTGTTAACATCCCATTGGGAGGCAGGAGAGTAAATATTTTAGAAGTTTAAAGCAATCTACTTAAGCTTAATAATAATGCTGGGTTTCAAGTAACAGAGAAGAGTACAAGTCACTGGAAGATCAAAGATTACACTGAGTTTTATAGCAAATCTGGGCAAAGATCTCCTGGGAGGGGTAAATCTTCAGAACTCTCCTTTCCCAGTCTTTTGTGGTGATCATTTGACATCTATGGGACAAGAAAGTGAGGAAGCAAAAATTCCAGCAGTTCTCCTGTGTGCAGAGAAACAAAAGGCCAGAAAACTGAATGAATACTGACTTTTTGGCTAGCTTATAGTTAAAAAAAAAGATACATTAGAAAAAAAAATGAAAGAAAAATAAAATCAGATATACCCTTTCTTTTCCTAGATCAGTCTGTAATCTTGTGCTAATTGAATTTTGAGCAAGTTATCTCTAAAGAAGATTTCTGACAATTTCCTTGGATATATGTTATGTGTTTGTGCTTGTCAACAAATTTTCTGAATCATTTACCGATTGAGAGATGCTAGACACTCTTTACATTCTTTCCAGTAACACTGTTCCTTTCATCTGAAAGAAGGAGAGGAGAATGCTGTATTTTGGGCCATGGGCATGATTGCTTATTTACTAAAAAAGGGAAGGAAATAAGAGGAACGTCCAAGAGAAGAGCTGATAATGAATGATGCCACACAACGATACTGTAATATCAGGTATGTGTGTGAGTAGATGTGTTCAGGGGATTAATACTTAGAGGGCATAATCAAGAATCTCTAACATAGGAACAGAAACTGGGCCACATTGTTTTCCCATGGCTGAGAAAGTTTCCACTGGCCTGGCTTCCAATTATAAAAACACTGGAGTCCTCAGCCATTACACCAAAGCTTGTAAATTTCCTAATGAATATTTAAAATAACCCTATGGAGTTTTTTAATGTTAATGTATTTCAGCCTTTGACTAACACAAGTCTCCTACAGGGGCTACCATCGTGTTTAGCTACATGGTTAATTCCATTCTTTTCTTTCAGTGCTAAAATATAATGCCAGAGAAAGAAAAAAAAAAAAAAAAAAAGAAGAAAATCTTTGTTTCTGTTACTTCTGGTGGGCTTTTTATCCGCTTTTTTTTTTTTTTTTTTTTCTGTCACAGTGAAGTTCCAGATGCAGATCAGACCCACACTGCCAGTTTCTTTGTAGGCTTTTGTACAACACAAAAGCAATGCACACATTTCCCTCCTTACCACCCCCCTAAAATAAAAGCAATTATTGAAGATCAATACCATAATAAAGGTGAGCAGAGCTGTGTTTTTTCCTCAATAGCCAATTATGAGCAATTTACTAAAGTTGTCAACTCATGGCAAAACAAATAGTGTTAATAGTGTAGATTTCATAAAGACCTATCTGTCTTGTTATTGCTGCAGCCTGAGCAGAGTTCCAGGTTCAGGCCAGTAATGGAACAATAACTCACACAGCAATGGAGAGTACCAGCACCAGCACCTGTTGTGCCTTGAGCAGGAGAACTGAGCACTGCCACCATGCAGTATACCCAAAAAACTTCCTTCCCCGTAAATTAACAGTGTGTTTTTACAGGAAAGATGGACATCTGTAATGCTTAGCAATCTCCTTGCGTGCTTTTGGGGGTGTTACTGGACAGTGCAATAACATACTGCAGTATTTTGGGGGTAATTTTGAAACTGGAAAGTTAGCACTGTATTTTTGATTGCTGACTTTAGGCCTGAAAGCAGGCTATGAATATTTGCCATGTGTTTGCATAGCATCTAGCACAACAGGAATTTCGTGGCTTCTCAGTGCTACTGGTGTGCCAAATTGAAAGATGGAGGAGCATAAAAGTGATGTTAATATATTAGATGAAAGGTTTGGTATCTAATCAAACAGATTTCTTTGAGTTGATGACAGTGTTACTAGGCAGAGTCTTGCCAAATTGCTTTAACTGTGGGAAGCTATATCTTATACACTGCAGCAAATGTGGAAGTCTCCGCCTTTGTGAGAGAAACATGGTGATTATCTTGGCATTGTACACTTGCAAATTAGTTTTCATAGTGCAGGATTATGTTCCACTTTTCTGCAACAAGAAGTGACAGTGGGGGAGAAAGTAAGGAACAAGCTCTGTGGAATGAAGGTGTTCACACTAGGGCAGAAGAACAGAGGGTGCAGGTTGCTTTCCACGGGCCTCGGGAACTTCTCAGAGGTGCAGGATGCTCACCTGAGGTCAGATGTGTTCTATGTCTGCACTGTGGAGCTCAACCATGAGTGGAGTACTTCTTTAGAACCTCAACTGTGTGCAAAGATATATTGTGGTTTGAGCCTGCAGCGTGATGAGTGGGAAAGACCCCTCATGGAGAACCTGTCCACATGGCCTATGCTCCTGCTGAAAGCTTGGGAGGGGTGGGTAGGGACAGGCCAAGCATTCAGGTCTTCATTCATTCAACTCTTTCTCTAAGTCCAGACATGGACTTTGAGTCTGAGCTGCCATTGCTCTTAAGTGATGCATAATCCTGGGCTCTGACTTGTCATAGCTGCAAGAAAGAGGAGTGAGAACACAGGTTGGGGCAGCAAGTGTTCATCTCTGGATTTACAAAGGACTGTTGTGCAAAAAGCCTTGTTTGTCCTCTGGCCTTTCAGAAACACATAAAAACACACAAACGCACAGCAAGGTATTAATCCAGGTAACAGAGGGAGAAGAGACAAAAGGCTTCTTGAAAGCTCCTGTCTTCTCTCTCCTCCAAAAGATATGTCTGTGAGTGTATATTTGGCATTTAAAATGGAGTTTTCTCTCTTTTTATCTCTTCCCAGCTAAGAACCGGAGCAGTGACACTGGCCTTCCACTTGCAAGGAGCTGCCAGCAGCTGCATCTGGTGCGATGTCTGCCACACACATGTGGTACTCCCTAATGACGGTCTGGCAAGGGTCTGAAGACAGTAAAAGTGCTTGTTGGCAATTTGGAGAATCTGTTCTGCTTCCCTTTTGTGCATCCCAGGCTTTGGAACAAGTGCATGTTCCACTCTCCCTCCGCAGACACAGCTGTCAGTGGAGAAGGGGTATCTACACTGGGAACTCACTCCAAATGCTTCTTTTAAGCTGCCATGTCTGTTTTAATCTGCAGGTCCCTTTCCCACATACTGCAACAGCTGCCTCAGCTGCAGACTCCAGCTGGTGTTCACAGGGTGCCTTAAATGCCTTAAAATGTTTCTCTGCTGGAGACTACAAACATCTTCTCTGCCATAATCCCAGTTGTGTATGGCAAGGGTGGGAGTTGGTATACCATCTTTCCCGGGCAGCTTTAGCACAAAAAAAATCTTTCTGGAAAATAAAGGGTTGATTTTTCTCCCTTGAGCTTAATCTGTTTTTAGCTAAGCTGGGCCTGGTGAGCAAGTTTTAGGTGCCTCTTTAAGCATTTGCAGATTCAACTTGCAAAGAAGAGGAAACTGGTTTGGGGAAAATAAAAACCAGGCTGCACGTGAAGGAGAAATTTGAAGCAATTTCCATGTCAGGTTTAAGGTCTGTGTTAAAGTCCAGGTTTGAAGCTGAGGTCCAGAAACAAGTTTGGTAGTTCTGAAACAATGTGAATCTTTTGTGATATTTCCTGACCAAAAGACACAAAGCAAGCTTGCCTTAAGAATGTTCTCCCATCTTTGGTTGTGGAGGAAAGAGATGGAATACTTGGAGCCTTATCATGCTTCATTTGTTGCAAGACTGAAATAGAGTATCTTACTACCTAAGAGTGAATGGGTAGATGTAGAGGTTTATTTAGCAGTTTGGAGGAACCTCTAACACCATTTTAAGGCAGAAAGCAGGAAAGAATGACACTTTCCAGCAGTTCTACAAAGTGTGCTTAGTGAGACAAAATCAATGAAATTTGGCCAAGATGCTGTCATGATAACTGTTCTTGGGTGAGGAAACATATGACTTTTAATTGACCTCAAGTTGTCAAGGCCAAAAAAAAAAAAAATAGTTTAGCTGACAATAAGCACAGAAACTGGAGGAGTAAGTATCACCACTAGACTCTGCATAATTACTTAATGCTTCTAGTCATAGTCAGATCAGAGTCATAGTCAGAGTGATGAGGAACACAGCACAGCAGGTGAGAACTAGTCCACTAGGTCTTTCTTTCCACAATAGTCACACCATAGCAAACCTGTGCTGGCAGTATAGAGCAAGCATCAAATGGAAAATGGAAGGCCAGAGAGTATGGGCTAGGAAGGAAATGCCTCCATCTCAATCGTATAAACATCTGACAGTTTGGAGAATGGGGAAGTTCCCAGTCACTATGAGTTGATGAAGGATTTTGCTTCTGTTTTTGTGCATCTGTGCCCCTGCTTCTTGGCTGTACCTTGACACTAACTTTCCAGAATCACTGATTCTGCAAAGGAGTCCTCCATAGAAGAGGACTCAGAGGCTTGCTGTTGAGATTACTTGCCTGAAAGCCAGGTAGTGCCATGCTGGTCCTTGCAGATTGATTCTCTGTGCTCCCATGTGTGTATGGGAGTTGTCCATCTTGGCTGCTATCCAGAGTTTTCTGCAGTAATTATTCACAGTATATCACTTTATGCTCCCAGTGTGTCTAAATGAGGGGCTTAGACTCATCTTTCTATGGAGAAAATAGATTGCAATCCAGAATATGAGTCCAAACTAGATGTTGTGAATAATATTCTAAAGTGGTGTCTCTCTGTTGTCTACAAATAGGCACTAGGAGAAGCCACTCCCTAATGTAGTTGCTGAATTTTGGTACCTCATTTTCACAGATCAGTATGAGTGAATGTCTCCTATATGCCATGGCCTGCTGAACACACTGCAGCAATGAACTGGTCCTTGGAAAAGGTGCTGGCAGTAGAGCACTCTTTGGAGTAAAATTGAGTACTATAATTCTTTGTCTTGAATAATTCATTTCATACACTGCTTCTCTCATGGCGTGTAAATCGCCTGTTAATAGCTTGCAGTTTTCTCACATTTGTTGGTTATTTGAAACTATTGTCTGAATAATTTCTATGAATAATTCTTGATCTTTAGGTCTTTCATAGTCATTTCACTGGGATTATTTGAAAACTTACATTCATCTTTCAAGCTGAGTTACTTTTTATTGGCCTCATAGGTCATAAAGTGTATTTCTTTTCATGGAATTCACTGTTGAAAAATAGCATATATTGTCCTATGAACAAATACATTTGGGTTCCTGATAAGCAAATCTCATCTGTTTGTAGGTTATATTTGGTTTGTTTGAACAATCTTTTATAGAAACAACAATAGTATTAAACAAGCTCACACAGTCATCTAGCTCAATCCCCTGCAATTCCAGGTAGTCATAGAGTAATTCAAAGATTTGACTATTGATTCAAATACTTACAGATTTGTAGCCTAGAAATTATCTAGGGAGTGGCTTTATTTACGCTTTCAATCATGTAGCAAGTCCTGCAAACATTAACCCTTTTCTTCTGGACGTTTTATTTCTCTTGCATCTGGTTAATGTCACGCATGGAGAAGTTAGACAGAAGAAGAAACATGGAATATAAGAAAAAAAACATAAAAAATAGACATAAAACTGGAAGGAATCTCAGGTCTCTGCCATCACCAAGGCTAGACAATATTTTAAAGAGGAAATGTAAAAAATGTATAAGCCTTTGAGAACAGTTTATTTTGGACTAGTTTTGCATATGAAAGTTTGGGCTGGTTTCTTTTTATCACAGAGGGTTCTATTATGCCTGTTAGTCACTTCTCTGCTGCAGTACCTGAAGAAACTTCCAGTTGTGTGAGTAAACTGTGAAACATTCACGTCAGCTGGCTGCTTCTTGTCCAAAAGTGAGACCATGTGTGGAAGTCCGTTTTAATATTTAAATGACTTGTTTTCTTAGCAGTGCTACCATGCTATAAAGCATATTCTCCTCATTCATACTGGGAAAATTGTTTTGTTTTTATGCACATCCCACAGTGTAAAAACAGACGGAGGAAAACTAGAGAATTAGTTCTTGAGACACCCTGCTGTTAAATTATTTTCTCACTATCAGCCAAAAATAGTAGTAAGAAGTGAGCAGAAGGCATGATAATGCTAGTGAATAAAAGCATGACAGAAGTTCATTTTTACCAGTCCCTCAAATGCTTACTTTCTATTAACAAGAAATTAGCAATTCAATATAATTATGACTTCAGTTGATTTAAACTCCATAATACATTTTTTAATTAATCACTAATTAATTAGGCAATTATGACTCCTATTTCTGTGTCAAAAGTAGCCAGGTCTTAATGGTTCAGAGCCTGTCTTTCAAATCTTTTTAAAATTCCACCATACTAATATGAATGATTCTCCTGCCTTCCATGGATATAGCACATCCGTGTTCACTATCCATCTAGCCTGGGTCCTTTGATCACTGCTTTCCCTACATGTAACACAGCAGAATTACAGGGAGGCTTTAGGATATAAATTCTGGTTGCCTTTGCCTTTACATGCCTCTAGCAGAAGGCTGGCTGAGCAGTACACTCAGAAAGAGGAGATTATGGCTGTGCCATTTCAGGAATATGTTTGGGCAGTAGCATGGCTTGCACCAGAATACAGGTTTACTGAGTAATACCATCTAATGTAAGATGCTAGGAGATAACAGAGCTGGAAGGGATCTTGGGAAGCTGTCTGGTCCAGCCTTGGGTGGATTTCTGGGATCTGTCTCATTCTGGCAGATGTTCACGTATGCCTTACTGACAAAAACACTGTGGCCGTGCCAGGCAATCTGCCAGTGCTACATAATCCTCACTGTAAGTAAGCCTCTGAATCTAGCCTGTCTGCTATTTTAACCAACTATTTCTTGATTTATCAAACATAGGTGTAAGGAAGAGACTGTTCTCTTTGTACAGGAGAACATTTACATACTCGAAAACTACCACTGAGTTTCTTCTCAATTTTTTATCTCGAATAACTTTGGTTCTTTCAGTCTTTCTTTTATTCCAGCTTGTGTCCTCTGAACCCTTACTCATTTTTATTCACCTCTAAATGACACTTTCTGACAGCACCTAACCTGAATACAAGATTCCCATAGTGACCTGCCTACTTCTGGGAAAAGAGCTGGCTAAATTCACACATCTTGTGAGTAGTGTTTCTTTTTATAAGCAGCCCAGAACTCTGCTTGCTTTTTCACAATAGCATGACATTATTGTTCCTTTTATCTTTAAGTTCACGATTCCTGGTAATATTGATACACTCCTGAACTAAGGCATCTCCTAGTTTGTATCTGAGTGTACCTTTGCTGTTTAGCTGATCCATTGCTGTTTCACTCATTCAGCCTACACCTATCTTCCGTAATGTGTTGCTATATGACTTTGCAATTTCCTTCACTGTGTGTGAGCGCAGCTAGGCAGAATCTCCAGTGTAATGGTATTGCCTTGAACTCCACATAAGCAACGGAAACATACATTTATTACTTGATGAGAGCCTAAAATAAATTGATTTCCTCTGTCCCAGAGTGAGGGAAAGATGTTTTTTCAGTTCCTAAATTGTGAACTTCCTTTCAGCATTACTTTCTGGGAAGCTCTGCCCTGATCATGGTTATACACACTAGTAGAATCCCACCTGTGCATAACAGAGTTACAATATTTCAGGATAAGTGAGCCCAAGCTCATCTAAAAACTTCAATATATATTGTGATAAGCCCTTTGAAAACCTGGCCAGATGGTGCCTATCTGGGGCTGGAACCATCTGGAAAATGGAACTAATTTGGGCTTCTGGCCCTCACGGCTCCTGAAAATGAGGAGCTACTAAGGGAATCTTCAGTAGCAGGGAGTTTATTGATCAGGTGAAGTGCTAGTTCTATCTTCATGCTTCAGCCTTATCCTGCTCTACTCATTCCATCCTCTTATTCAAAGTAGGATGACTAGGTAGCCATGGGCTTGAGGTTTATCAGCAAGCATGCACTATAAGTGAGACTCTCATTTTTCTATGAAATTTGAGTAAACTTTCACCACCACCTCTAGTGGTGAATGACCATATCCATTAACTCATGACTGCTATTTTTAATGGCACACCAGCCATCTTCATGGCAGAGTCAGCAGTCAGATGTGATAAAACCACCATTCAACTGCTTCAAACAGTTGCTGAGCTCTTCTGTGATAGATTAAGGAAAAGACTATGGAGAAAAGGGAGTACACAACTCTCAGTTAGAATTAGAGAGGAGAGCTCTTTGCTGTAGTTTTCTAACTTGCCAATTACCAACTAACAGGCATGTCATTGTTTCCAGTGATGTTTCTTGCTTTCTAATAAAGCAAGCGTGTGCTTACAGGCTCAAGCGTGCACCAAGATTTTCATATCTTGCAAGGTAGAAAACTGCAGAAGTAGATTCATGTCTTTGGGAGGCACTTATGTTTTGCTGTAGGTTATTACACAAACCAGATAGGGGAACACTTTCCATGCTCAGGATTTCCAAGTTTGTTCTAGCTTGGAAATGTGAAAATGACTGACACTTACTTCTTCAAAACCCACTTGAAGTTAAACACGGCTGCCTCCAGTGAGATTTCAGCACAGTGTGAGAGACAGAGTAGTCACATGCATACAGCCCTGGAAGTTGAGGATGTGAGCTGGAGGACTATGCACTATTGCTTTGCTGTTTGTGGCCCCACAGTTGACGCTGGAGCCAGGCAATGTGGAGGTGTGGGCAACTCATCCATGCTACTGCAAATGTTTGAACGCCTGCAGGAAAAAGAAGGAGTTTTCCCCTTGTCAAAACTCTCTATTCACTTCCCATTTAAAACTTTTCTTTAATGCAAGAAGGACAAGAAGTTCCAGCAAGAGGAAGACTCAGTGGTATGGATAATCTTAGGGAGTGAGGAGTTATCAAGTGCCCTTGCACCTTTCATTGTCTCTGCTACTGTCCAGCCTTCTAACCCAGAGCAACTCACTATGCTTCCCCAGGCTTTTGGCATGTGAACTGTATGAGCTGGGGTACCCTTGCTCTGTTTGAACAGAGGTTAGTAAAGGTCTGTACAGTAATCTATGGACCTTCCCCCGACACCTATTGGAGTCCCATTCAGCAAACAAATAGGAAACAGGATGATGTAAGGTGCAATATACAGTAACCCCAATAATTATTCTGTAATGAAGATGTAATGACCATTGACAGGTGACCTAACAATGTTATACATCAGCAAAATAAAGCAAAGCCCATTAGAGAAATGGAGAAAACTGTTGTTAGGAAATCCCCTTGAATGTAAACCAGTCTTTAACTATATGCCCCAGAGCTGTCTAGAAGTGACCTGGAAAACAAGTGGGTACTTTTGAAGTCAGGCCTTTCAGCAAGAATGAGATACAGCTGCTCATACCAGTGGTTGCTACTGGGACTGCTTTTGCTCTATTAATTGCTTCTTGGTAAATTTTGTGTAACTGTGGACTCAGCTAGTCACCAAAATCAGGGAACAATTTTAATTTCTGTTTGCAGAAGAAGAAAGGTGCTTACCAGCTCCTTTCAGATACCAGATTCTGTTAATCAGTGCTCACCTGCTTTGCCACAGTACATATGTTTCAACTTTTGGTGGTTTCGGTAGGTCTAAAGTGTTTGATCATACGTGCAGGTGTACAAACAACCATGGAAGAATGAAGAAATGGAAATTTCTCCAGGCAGTGGACAAGTAAGATATTTTTGTCGTTTTACTTTACTCTGACCCAAAGTGCAGTAGAGCTTAGATGGTCATTTGTGGGCACAGGAAGGATATTTCTGAGGTTACAGGAAACTCTGTGAGATGACTGTTTACTTGAAATGAGATCAGATACAAAGCTCTGACTCATGCCTGAGTTCTCCTGAGGTCTGCAGAGCTCAGGGCTTGCATTTCCTTTCAGTTCCTCAACAGCATGTAGCCCCATCTATGCCTCTACAGATGCACATCAGCCCACAGTGATGATTGCATCTCCTACAGACAGGTGGCATTTTTCTGTACAGCTCACACACCAGTGTCTGCAGAGCCAGAGCAGTGGGTACCTTGGGGCTGCCTGTAATGCCAGTCACAACAAGTAACTGGGTACATCAGCATTCCTCATGCTGTGCTGGCTTTCTGGCAGTGCTGGTCTCTGAAGACTTGGGATTGGGCTGTTGCTGTGGGGCAGAAGGAAATTTTATTGCTTATTTTGTGCTGCTGAGGGCAAACAGGTTAAATATTGCTTTCTTTGACAGTGGATTTCTTTGACTCTCCACACCTTTTTCTATCCCTCTTCAGGCAGACAGACTCGAAACACTGGTTATTTCAAACTAGGTGGGAGGCTAAGTGAAGAGCACGAATCCTACAGACCTAGTGAAAACAAAAACAAAGCACCCAATAGAACAGATACTAGGAGAAATAAATAAATACAAATCAGTAATTCTGCCACAAAGCGCATGCTGGCATTGTCAGCAAAATTTAGTAAGAGAGGTGTCCTGAGCAACAGGGTTTGCAAATGCTTTTTCTTGAAGCCTGCTACAGCTCTCTCTGCATGTTTATTTATTACTGTCCACTCAGCACTTCATTCAGGCTTTCTAAATGATTCTGAAAGGCATGAGATTTAATATCAATGGGTCTGATGTCACACTTTAACCTCCTAAATGGGACCAGCAAGGGCAGCATCAGGTGACATTTCCCACACTGCCCCCAGCAGCGTATCTCTGACCCTCCTGTAAAACAGGCTGCTTGAGGTGAGAGGAGGGAATCAACCACACAGCCGCATCATCAGCCCTTGGCCTTTCTGTTGTCAGTATCCTCAAGGTGTCCTCTCTGACAGCAACTGAGCAGCTCTGTGATAGGGACACATGGCAAAGGAGGTCTAGGTTGAATTCACCAAGTTATTTCATTTCAGCCACTGAGCAGCTCTCTGAAAGCTAGTGCCTTTTGGCTGCTTGAACAACAGCTCTGGTTTTGAACTAGTGGCCTTCTGGTGAAGAATAGATTCTGATATCCTATTACCAATTCACAAGCCATTCTGCTTCTCTGAACGCATGCACACATGAAAAACAACTACACATAAATGTAAATGACTGAATCGCCAAGTGACAGAGACATGACCTTCACCTGAGCCGGACAGACTGAAGGATACAGCAGGAGTTGGGGGTAAGCTGATACCCACAGCCTCCTCATCCTGTTGGTTTCAGAAACAGAGCTTAGCCTGACACTCGCTGCCCTTTGCTTCCCTTCATCTGCACCCTTCTCCTGGAGAATAAAGACAAGGTGTAATACATCACTTCTGTGATGGCTCTATTTTCAGTCGAAATGGGAGATCAGCATCTTGCAACAACTTGTGAGATTTACATTCATCTGCCATAAAGGGTTGTGAGGAGGCTGTAGTTTGGGTCACTTCAAAGTACTTTTATTTTGAAAAATTGTCTGGGACTTCAGCTGGTGTACATCAACACGGATCTATTGCTTCAGCAGAGCTGATTTACTCCAGCTGAGGATATGGCCTGATATCATATGGATGGTTTTTAACTTGAAAGTATATAATGTTGCCAAGTACAAGACAGGCAGACTCAGAGTTCAGCATGGGAGTGAAAGAGAACTCCCTGTAAGAAGGTTCTCTATAAAGACATCTATTAAGAATTTCTTAATTAATAATTAAGAAATTATGTGTGCCTACATTTTCTAAGTGTGCTATGTTTGGATATAATTGTGTTGCTCTGAATATTATTACTTGCATTTACAAAGTGAAATTCCAGCTCTGCTCTTTGAAAATTTGTCCCTTCGTACTTAGTAGATCATAATTATACTGTCACAGCGGTTTCCAGTGGACCCCGAGGGTCAGTGGACTACTTCTAAGGGAATCAGAAAAGGTAACTAAGAAAATCAAACCTATTGTTAATAGTCTTGAATTCATTATGCAAGGATGTGCAGCACCACAGTAAAAAAATGTTTTGGGGATTGTAATTTGTAAAAGGCTGGAAAGCACTTTCAAAGAGGTTATTTTTCTTTCAGTTTTTCTCATTATTTTTCTCTGTTCTGTTCTCATTTCATTTGCAGTCTCTTCTTGATGATGTGTGTATGTTTTCTTTCCTGTCACAAGCCAAGATCTTGTCAATGATGAGCGTATGGACTTCAAAACAAATCTGACCTAAACCAAGGCATCAGTGAATATTAAAATGTGATCGCAATCCTCAGTGTGTTAGAAGTGGCCTTCAGTGTCAGTGGCTGAAGAAGTGCTTTAGGACAAAGCCATCTCCTGACTGACCCACAGCATTTGTGATATTCCTGAAGAATCAATTGCTTTATGAGTAAAACAAGTTGTGCTTTGGCTTCCTAGAGCTTTGACTTTCTTTGGTTCCTGACATACAAGGGTGTATTTCTGAGTCTTTCAGAGGAATATGTGCCTTACGTAAGAGTGGTGGTCCTGCTGAAATTCCTGTCAAGAAGTCACAGCAAAGTGCAGAACAGATATTTATAGCAAAAAAAAAAAAAAAGAGAATTTCTTCATCAAAGAACATACAGTCTAGACAAAGTGTCTTTAACAGCTCCTTGACACACTGTGGACCTGTGTAAACTGAAGCTCACTGTCCCTGTGCCCCTTCTTTGTGTTCTGTCCAAATCCTAATATCAGCAATGTATGCAGCTCCCTGAAGGAGCCTTCTTGCTTGCTTTTTTGGCCTTTACTTCTCTCTGGATGCTGATAGCTTAGCTGGGACAGAGGGAATGCATTTCCTTCAAACACCTCATCAAACGTGAACTTCAAAAAAAAAAGAAGTTCACTTCTCACTGGCTATTTTGAAATTGGAGTCGATTTAGAATTTCCAGGGTAGATTCTCACATTGGCTGACACATACACTGCTGAATCCAAAATCCATGTAATGAACACCAGGATGGGTAGGAACAAGGATTAAATGCACGTATCGTTAACAGAATTGCAGGCTATCCTTTCACTGATTGTAAGGGAGAGACTTTGCTGCTAGGAACTCTTCAGTCTGGAACAAGAATTTTTGTGAGGATTGAGTAGAAGTCAAAGACAAGAAAATACATCTAAGATTTTGTCTGCAGCTTCTGTGAGTGAAATGCATTTATTAGAGGGGGATCACCCTCGAGGGTAGAAGTGTATCCCACAGGGATATCCTACATGGACTCCTCTTTTTTTTTTTTTCTCAAAAAAGAATGCTTTGCCTTTTCCATTCTGCCTCCCCCACTGACAAAACAAAACAAAGGACATAAACAAAGAAAAGTTAAAGAATGCAAAAATGAAAGAAAATGTTGTAATGAAAAAACATTGATATCTAAAAATAATTGCTCCTGTTTTCACTGCAGGACTAAAAGAGTTTGAAAGAAAGTAAAATTTGAAAGTTTGAAAGAAAGAAAAATATTCTTAATTTTCTATCCAGAGCTGTTTTTGACAGAAAAATATACTCCTTATTAGACCTGTTTGTGTTATTTATCAGTAAAGTGTTGAACAACGTCACACAATTAAAAACTCTTTTGGGAAAGGTGTAGACTTACTGTTTATCTGGGAAATAAATAGAAATGGGAACAATGTCTATGGATGCATATAACCATCACCTAGAATGCTATTTAGTGTTGCAAGAGAACATGTTCTTATAAGCTCCCAGAAGCCCATCTCCTTTCAAACAAGTGTTCTTGTCTGCATGTGGGACTGCCCAGAGCAGTCATGCAGTTGCATAGTTAGATGGATCAAGGAACTTATCTGGCTGAAAATTAAACAAGAAAAGTAAAAAGAGTTTCCAGTTTTCTCAGCAATCTATGGCTGTCAGTAGCAGTCCAGGCACAGAGGGCAACCAGATCTTCCAACTGAGATTTTCTTGACTTTGTAGGTAGACCTTGTCCCACATTTTGTTCAAGGTTTTGGAGACACGCATATGTCCTGGGGATGCATTTATTTATTTATTTATTTTCTGGTCTGTATATTATGTGACCTTACACAGAGGTGATAGAGGACCATTTCTTATGAACAGGTGCTGTCGATTGTTAAAACTGAGCTCTGCTTCTATCTTGACTATTTGAATGAACATTGTAGTAGACACAAAGGCATTCAGATCGGAGCTTCATAACATTTTAACGAAAGACATTGGAAAAAAGTAAACGAAGCTTCAAATTCTCTTACTTATGAATATTTGCTTGCAGGTATCTAAACACATCACAAGGACTTCTACATTAACAGCACAACACCTTACTTTTGGACACATATCATCGCTTTCCTCTGTGCAAGCGAGAAACTGAAGCACAGAAAAATTAAACCTCAGACTCCTCAGTAGATTTGTGTCACAGCTTGGGCTCAAACTTTCTTCAGGAATATTTAACAATATAAGCTATGCAAATATATGTGTTTTACAGCTGGTGCAGCAGCATCCACATGAAGGCTGGGTAGGCAGTAATGTTCAAAATATATCCCTTTTAAACACAATGGGAAAGCAAGACAGGCATTGCACAGTATGTGATCCTGGAACTGATTTTTACCTGCAGTAACATACTCCTCTCACACCGCTCCATGCTATTTGCCCAGGCTTAGGTGAACACCCAGCCTGAACCACTTGCACCCAGTGCATACAGAAGAGTTTTCTGAGTGCCTGAATTTGCTTTTGGATAATTTTTCACTGTGTCCTCCTGGACCTTTTCTTTTTAATGTATTCCTTCAGCAACATTAGTGAAGCAGTGCAGTGCCATTTTTCTAAGGTCCTGAATGTTTACTTCTCCAGGTAGGGTGATTATGGGCATGATGGAATGATGTCTTCAGTCAAGTGTAGATCTTATCTTCGCATGTAACAAGATAGCCTAATGAAATGAGTTTTATTCAAAGACCTTGTCTCATAACGCTTCAGGAAACCATGATAAATTGAATGATTTTTTTAGCAAATGCATCACACAAAGCACAGGCATATTGCTGATGAAGTTTAATTTTGTAATAGTTCATGGGGTATAATATACCTGTAGCTATTTCTGTGGAATGAATCTTACAGGCTCATTACAAAAGCAGAACTGTTGTCCCAAAATATTGCTTTTCTTGTTGAACTGTAGCTTGGATTCAGTGCAATTTGCATGTATAATCTCCAAGGAATCTCTGTATCTCACGTTAAAATTCTTTCTTTTATTGTGCTATTATTATGAACTATGGTGAAACACTTATTTAAGTATCGAGAACTAAATGCTATCAGCAGTGTTTCTCTTGACCAAATGTGGCAGAAAAAAATCTAAATCCAGAAATAAATTAGATTTTGTTTTTAAACTAAGAAAAGTTTGGTTGTTTACCAGCTGCAGGAATGTAAAACTGTTTCAAAAGTAGAAGTATTATAATTTGGACTGACTTTTGTTCTCCTGGAGCTCAAATGTGGTGTTTTTAATATCATTACTGCAGTGTGGTGCATAATGTAGTGATAGCTGTGGTAAACCTGTGCATTTATTGTCTATCTGGGCTCTCCTCCTAGTCTTGTCCCCAGCTATGGTGAACCCAGAGAGGAGCACTTGTCACCTCCTTGTCTGTCAGCTTTTCAATACAACCAGGATTTCCAAGTGCATTCCCAGAAACAGTGGAGTAAGCAAGGACTTGTACACTATGTCCCCCTTGTTACCTGTATGCTCAGCAGTAATGCCACATCAGAGATGTTTGGCTGCTGGGGAAAATGTAAAGGTTGACAGTATAGTTTGTTTTACTAGGAATGGGTGTGGGGGTGACTGCATAGGTATAATTTAAGTGACTTACTTTTAGGCAAAGGGTGTGCTCAGAGTCTCCTGGTCCCTAAAGACTGGTACCATAACTATTTCATCACGTATCTTTTCTTAAACAGGGCAGCATGGGTTTAAGTAGATTGAGCAGGCACATACACGATGGAAATTGCTAGATATTGCTAAACTGACCTTCCAGTGTGTGCTGTGCTTATTTCCAGCCAGAAACCAGTGTGGGAGCAAGAGTTGATTCTGATCCTGGTCTTGCGCCTCTATTGGGTTTATATGTAAGAGATATAGGCTTCTAGACTAAGGATCTGCTCCAGAACAAACAAACAAACAAACAAACAAATATTTAAAGTAGAATACCATAGGCTTTTCTTCATGCTATGATTCCTATTTTGCAGTAATCTGTAGAGGAATCCAATGAAACTGGAACCTCATTCTATTAACTGTTAACTACGTAGTATTGGTTAGATCTCTGGATTCATAGAATCATAGAATCATAGGATTTCCTGGGTGGAAAAGGACCTCGAAGATCATCTAGTTTTAACCCCCCTACCATGGGCAGGGTCGCCAACCACTAGACCAGGCTGCCCAGAGCCACATCCAGCCTTGCCTTGAATGCCTCCATTTATTGGATTCACTGGAGTCACACCAATGCTTAGTGGAGAGGTTCTGAACCTATTTCTTCTGCAAACATGCAGCATGGCAGAAATAATCATTACAGCTAACATGCTTGCTATGGCAGGGGAGCTGAATGATTTGCCCTAAGTCATGCAGCAGGCTGTGACAGGATTGGATCTCTTGAGACCCAGACTCAGACTCTTAGCTCATTTCTGTCTGTCTGTCTGAGGAAATACTCAGTCTGAACGGCATGCCAGTCAGAGAACCCATTCAAACAGCAATTCCCATGTTTCAAGAGTGGGTAGTTGTTGTAGTAGGCGTGGATAGTCCACTTTGAGAAGAAGTCAGCTGGCATGTAACCTAGAAAAAAACAGGTGTATGTTTTTGGTAGTCTTAACCCATGCTTAAAATGCTCCTGGTTTTGAGGGATAGAATGCAGGAAAGCAGTGAGCTATACTGTTATTTAAGATCATACTATAGGATCTAGCTATATACACTGTTTATTGATTACTGTAAATTTCTTTTTGTCTGTTGCGTGAATAAAAAACTTGATATGAGTAAAAAAACTTCAATAATCTGAATTTGACCAATGAAAACTGTCAAACAATATATTTAAATTTTTGCATTTATTTAAATCTACAAACTAAAGCCAATTTGAAAACTTAAACTCTCAAGATTACTGAATCTCTTCGAACAATTTTAGACTCATTTCAAAGCACTGAAAAATTCTTCAGGAGCTGCTTTCTGTACAGTTTGGAGTCTATTTCACCAAATCTTTCCAAAGATTATTGGTTAGGATATCCTTGTCATTTAGCTTGAAACTCTGTTAATGAAACTTTTAGTAGCACTGTGCATGGTGGAATTCATCATGGGATAAAGGAGCTGAAAATCTCTATGGAATTGAGTTTGAAATTTATATAATGGATGCGCTGTATTGCACATATATTGCGCAGTCAGTATCTTTAATCACATTTGGTGTTTCTGTCTGTCTCCATATACTTCACAATTTTTTCTTCTGTAGCTTCAATTAGTGTTTAATGAACTTAGAGAGAGTTAATTATTAAAAAGTGACTTCAGGGGTCAAGCCTGTTTTACTTAGATCCACAAAGACACAGCATGAATGTGGTTTTGCTGCTATGAAAATTGTAGTGAAAAGCTCATTATTATTTTTTTAATCAAAGAATAAAAAGCTGACCAGAAAGTATGCTTTCCACTACACATTCTCCAGAATTATTACTATACATATTTATAAAGCAGCAATATGCCCTGTATTCAGGTATAGCACTCTTACAAATCAAACAGCAAGCATCCATTTAGGCTTGACAGCATCATTCAGTTCTTTTTATGTTCCTCCTCCTTGCTGATTTAAAAATGTTCTGAAATTGAAGTAGACTGCAATAAGTACAGTGACAATATGTTATTTTCCCATTAAGCACTATGGGATGTGGTCTTATGTGCCCTGCTTCAACGTTTGTGATAATTAAACATTAGAGAGGGGTGCTGAATTTTTTTAATGACATCAGAGTCACTGTGTCAGTGCAGAGTCAGCTTACCTACAACATTTTGAATACAAATCAATTATATTTTACTGTCAACATTTTTGCTTTGATGAACGTATTGTATTGTCCTTTTGATGCTGAGCTTAATGCTCAGGCTGGCATGGGATGTACCTACATGACAGAAATAGAAAACTGTTTGGGGGTACAAGATTGGAGACCTACAAGCCCATTCCAGTCCCAGGCAGATACCCTGCCCATTCATCTCCATGGAAAAGCATTCTGCAAGTGTGCATAGACACAATTCTGTCAGACAGCTACTAGCCCCCCTTCTAATCAGTGTGAGATTTAAACCTTTTAGGGCTTAGGGATTGAGCCAACCATCCATTTGAGGAGGTTCAGGGGAAACACTCACACTCTACAACAGACTGAAAGGAGATTGTGCTGAGGTGAAGGTTGGCCTCTTCTCCCAAGTAAAAGCGATAGGAAGAGAGGGAATGGCCTCCTAGTTGCAACAGAGGAGGTTCAGGTAGTATAGTAGGAACAATTTATATTCAGAAAGTGGTGACAGAATGGAAGCTCAGGCATGGCAGCAGTACGCCTCAAGTCATACTCCACCTTTCACTAACTAATGTTGTTGGGCTAGACTTCTGATGAGTAATACTCTGCTCTAAATAATAACAAATGCACATTGTATGCTTATATTGACTAGTGAGCCCTGTGTCAACATTCTCCTTGTTTCTGACATGCAGAGAGGTTGAGCTCTTATTAATCCTGCAGTGTCTTTGAGGATGACTGCTGATCTCTGTTTGGAAGACTTAGAGAATGTCACTACAATGGATGATGAGGACGGAAACTGACACCCTCTGCACATAGGCATTTGGTGGTGTTCACAGCCAAGACTTAAGCATCTGACTTCTAATTTTTCTACCTACCCTGCCATGATAGCCATGCACGATGTGTTTCACCTGAAGTACCATGACAGTTTGAACAAAAATAATGTTGCACATGGTGTGTTTATTGCTGTGTTGTTTGTCTTAGTCTGCACCGCTGATCTGCAGAGGGATGGTGCATGTTTCATAACGATGGAGCCTTGGTAATTTGAGATGAATTATTAAGTGCTGACAATAAATGAGCATCAATATGCAAACAAATAAGCAATGACAAAGAAAGACAGGAGAGAGAGGAAAGAAAAATGGCAAGGTTTTCCTGTGGATTGGACAAAGATGTTTCTCTGGGATTATTTTGACTGGTGTCAACTCTTCCTTTTATTTAGGAGCAATTTCTTTCATAGCAATAAATATTTGAAAACTTCATATTTATTAACTGTTAATTTTACCCCTAGGCCTTTTGAGCTAAGAGTTCAAAACGCAACACTGGAAGTACACACAGGCTCCATCTGTTCATCTCCCTCTGAATCCTTTGAAAAATGTCACCCAGAGCCTCTGTTTATTTATTTATTTATTTTGAGGTGTTGTTTTTTGCATGTTTCAAATCCTTTCTTTAACCTTCAGGAGTGTCTGTATCTAGATCTCTCTCTGTAAGTGACCTCTTCAGCAATTTGCACAACTATGTCCAGTCACTCACTGCAGCTCAGGGAATCAGGCCTGACTCTTCACTGCAGAGAGTGAGTGGGCCCATTTCCATT
Organism: Odontophorus gujanensis; assembly: GCA_013399175.1. NCBI lineage: Eukaryota > Metazoa > Chordata > Aves > Galliformes > Odontophoridae > Odontophorus > Odontophorus gujanensis. Next base: position 27,860 of record VXAB01002891.1, read on the forward strand.
TTTAACGAAGGCCTGTGGGCAGGGATCTATATTCAGGACTTTGACCTGCTTCAACATACAGTGGATTTCCCTCTGGTATCACTAGCAAATTGTGCACAGATGATAGCACACAGTTGAGAGCAAACAGCTTTTTCTTTCAGAAACCAAATAAATAGACAGTACCATGATGTAGGTGCCCTGTTCTGTCATTTAGTGTGCAATCACAACTTATGTTCATGGAGCACTGTTTATACTCTGTTTTTGCCTTCTGTCCCCATCCTCTTTGCTTGATTCATTCCCTTCTGATCCCTTTGGTCCACCTCCAACACTTTTCCTTAGCATTTTCCTTTCTTCAGCAGCTCCCAAAACTCCCTGTTCTGTAGGCTGAAATGTTCAGAATTTGAATAATTGGTGTTGACACTTTTTAGTGCCATCATTAGGAATGATACAAAGCTGAGAGGAACGGCTGACATGCCAGAAGGCTGTGAAGCCATTCAGTGAGACCTGAACAGGCTGGAGAGTTGGAGAGAAAGGAATGAGATTAGGTTTAACAAGTGTAGAGTCTTGCACCTAGGGTAGAATAACCGCATGCACCAGAACAGGTTAGGGGATGACCTGCTGGAGAGGAGCTCTGAGGAGAGAGACCTGGGTGTCCTGGTGGATGACAAGCAGGCCATGAGCCAGAAGTGTGCCCTGGTAGCCAAGAAAGCCAATGGTATCCTGGGGTGCTTTAAAAAGATCATGGTCAGCATGTCGAAGGTGGTGATCCTCCCCCTCTACTCTGCCCTGGTGAGCCCTTACCTGGAGTACTGTGTCCAGTTCTGGGTTCCCAGGTACAAAAAAGACAGGGATCTCCTCGAAAGAGTCCAGCAGAAGACTACAAAGATTATATGGGGTTTAAAATTCTATGATTCCATGAGTTACACTTAATCCCTTGGGAGGAACAGAGATCCATGGGAGCTCTCAACTTGCAGGGTTATTGCCTTTGGTTGTCTATTTGTTCAGCACCATAAGACTTTCAATTTGCTTGGATTTCTTTTTTTTAAATAGTTTTGTGGCTAATTTAAAAAGAATGACAGTTCAGGTCCTGCAGAACATTTATCATGAAAACACCAAGCTAGTCAAATCCCATGAATAGGATACAAGTAGGATCTGCTTTGAAAGGGTTATCATTTTTCTTTTTTTCCCCTGGGAATTAGGCTTCTGATTGTAGTAAATGGAAGCACTGTACATTTGGTATTTCCATGCTTCTGTAAACTAGGCTATTTATTTATGTGAAATATAGATTTAGATGCAACACTGTAAGTTCCAAGACTCATGTATCTTTTTATTTTCACTCCTTCCAGGAGTCAGCAAGAAGTCCACCTAATCTGAAGTACTAAAATATGAAAGTTCTTGGGATTTTTTTTTTTTTTTTGAGTGATAGCTCTTTCCTTACTTAAAAGAAGGCATCACTGACATTTAGTTTCACTGTTATCTTAAACATCCTAAACGTTATCAGAATGACTCAGGGAACCCTACTCCACTGAGAGATCTAACCTGTTAGCACTGTACTCTGTGATTGATAAAGGAGATGATCGTCTTAGTGAACAAAGAGACATAGTAGTACTCAGTGCAAAGTCAGGATGTGAATTAAATGATGTTTAAAGGTAAAACATCAGGGAAAATATCATTGTATTTTTTCAGGTGGGCATAAAAGGAGGCTGCTTTTGAGAAGAGTATTGAAGAATCAAAGTTTTATCTTAGGAGATTTTCATTAGCAAGCAGGAAAAGGAAAGGGTTATATATGCTTCTCTTTTGGAAGAAAGTTGATGATTTCTCATTTTTGAGATACACTGCACAATGCTGATAAATGCTGCTCTGTGTATTTATTATCATGAAACGTTATAATCTGATAATACTTGTCTTTGTCTGTAAAGTTCTTGCAAGCTCAAGTCCTAGGACACTTTAGTATTGATCTCTGAAGCCAGACCATTCTGAACTGGATATTTCCCCCAGTGCAGATTTGTCTACTCTGCAGTCCCAGGTCTCCTCAGGAGAGCTGAATTAAATCAGGCAGACCACCTTTGTGGCACAGGGGTCTTCAACCTTACTGAGAGCACATTGCCTCAGAAAGCTTGCTTTGACTCAGGAGTTTCCTTGCTCACTTTGCTGCGACAGTATTCATTGAGGTCATCTACAGGGTACCCAAGTGTCTCCGGGGAAACTCAGACCTTCTCTGAAGAATAGAGTGAAGCCAGTGATCCTTCTTTTATGATATCTTCTGTGACAGGAAAGTGTAACACTGGGCAAGTGGGGGAGTGTCTTGCCAGAATCTCTGTCATAAGGCTACCAAAGGTCATACTCAAAGAGACTACCTTTTTTTTATTTTTATTTTTCAAAGTAAATTCCTGATGCCTACAGCCTTTGTCCCAACACCTGACGTATTTTTGCTTTAGGTGTTCTGCTCCTGGGCTGAACAAGAGCCTGAGAAGGTTACATCCATAATCCCTGAAGAGTGAGTTGCCTCTCAAGGGACACCCCTCTCCTCCCTTTCATAAGGGAATGGACATCTTACAACAGTTGCTGCTGACTATTTATAATGGATTTGCACTTGGAAATCTAAGTTTCTTTAATAGCTTTTTAAAATTCCAGACATAGGGGTCTGGGTGGAAAAGGTTGGGAGAAGAACAAGAAGTCTTTTAATTAAGTGTGTACATTCCCCTCTATACCCTGAATTGGTCATAAACCTGGCAACAGGACCCAAATGTTCAGATTCTAAGTCCAATTATTCAACTGCACAGAGTGTTCTTTTTACCATTATAAATATTAATAACAATAATTTATCATAATTTCACCTTCAAAGGGAACAGTGAGAAAAGACAGGTGAAAACAGGTTAATACCAGGGAAAAGGACTGACTCTCAATTTTACTTAAAGGTTAGTAAAAGCAATTTTTTTTTGTTCGTGTAAGAAAATATATTATTTCAACAACATATTTTTAATGGTGTATACTTCTTATACATTTTAGTCTTTCCTTTATCTCATTTGCTCTTAAGATGTGATCAGCCAGATCAGCGCACAGTACCCAGTGCTGGGCATCTTGCATCCAAGAGCAAGTCCTGTTTCCTTACTTTCAACTTATCCTACTATGGGTTGTAGTATATTGGGTTATCAGTCAAGCTATTAGGCTGGCTGTAACTTTTTTTAATAAAATGCCACACAATGATAGAAAAAAATATTTGAAAAATGAGGATTTGACCACTTTACATGTGTTATAGATTCTGGACATGATGTTCAAATGGTAAATTCTGAAAAGTTATCTTCCATATAATGTCATTTTTTGCAGAACTCTCTAGCCTCAGGGTTTTGAATTATTGTGCTGTGAACATTATAGGAGAGATTATTTACAATAAATTGTGTAAAACCCCAAATGTTCTGCAATCAGAATATGTCAAACACTGAGGAATGAAGAACCCACTCTGGTTTATAACTTCCTTCAAGCCTGAGCCAAAAACTGTATGGTACTGTACTAATAGAAAATCATCCAGACCAATCTCTATAAATACTTACCACAGTCCCATAAACTAACCTATTAGGAGCACTTGACATTTTCATTTATATCCATAAAGCTGGTAAAAAAGTTACAGGTTGAACTCCTAAGCTCTTTAATGCTCTCTCAACATTTATCTCACGCAAAATAGCTTGTACTATACCATAAAGAATTGTTCTAGTGTTTTTTTTGTTTTTTTTGTCTGTCTTTTATCTAAAACATGCTTGATCTGAATAACATGAGTTATGTTTTCACCAGGTCCCAGTTTATGGTGTTGGAAGCATTCTTGTTTATTTCTCCAGTGCAGTAGATGTGCTGTAAAAATCTACTGGAATATTCCCAGGTTATAATGTAATGCTAGTCTTCATGATAGTTGTAAAATTAATATAGGATCTCACTTTTATGAAATGTTATTTATTATTTTTTTTTTAACAAAGGATCAGGAAATTAATTCTGCAATGTTGCTCATCTGCAAGATTTTATATGCATTTAAGATCACTTTTTATGCTGTGTATAAGCATATGAATTTTAAAAGAGAAACAGAATACAGTCTGCTGGAAAAGATGTGGGCAAGTAGGTCAAGCTGTAGATTCTTTTGGACTCCTTGGTTCAAGCATTTTTGTTACAGATAGATACAGAAATCTTAAGAAATTTTGTAAGATAGTTTTGGAAAAGTGTTAAGAGCTCTCCCAAATCTACTGAACAGAAAAACATGATTGCACAACAGAATATGAACATTATCCACAGGAATTATATGACACATTTTGGAACTGCACGGGTATGAATGCAAATAAAATCTATGATTTATGAGATGTGGGACAGATCACAAGACAGTTGACTTCACCTCTAAAATTATTTGGACAAACGTTGGACCTGAACCCTGTCAGTGAGTAAGAAGCACAAATGATGTGCAGAACCTCTTGCTAAGTTTACATGATGGTTTCACGTATTGCTGGTACCACATCCTTCAGCTGTAATGACTGGTGGTGTTCTGATTGCTAATAATTTACAAACTGCTTCACTGCATGTGAGTTTGTAGATGCATAAAGCATAACCGAAAGGGTAATAAGTGGGACAATTTCTGCACCTAACATCTTTTTGCCCATTGCTCCAAAGTAGTCTTTTTGGAAAGAAAGAAGGAATGCAAGGTACATAGAAAATCTATTTTATCAATTGCCTATGTCTGTCAGTCACAGAGATGTGGCATTTCAGTAAGAAAAACAAAGACTTGCAAACTAATATTGATTAGAATGCCATATGCCCACTTGATGCCTGGACAGTTTACAGCCTGGGAGTCACAGGCTGCCTCACTGCAAGTGCTGGCAGGAAAACCCAAGAAGATGAACATTTGATGAACACTCTCACCTTCTGTTTCCTCTGCATACTAAAGACACTAATATACGCAGCATGTACTACAGTATCCAAATGTCATTTTGTTTTCAAAAAGGACATTGAACTTACAGATAGCCTTTAAGAAGACATCCCTTTCTATGTAGTCTAGAAGCAAGTTTGCTTATTTTCTGCCAAGAAAACTGAGCGGATGTCTTGGAAGCACACCACACATTTTGTTAAGGCACAGTGAAGAGTGAATATTTTTGGATAAATGATATGGAAAAGGATTTTCAAATGTTATTAGCATGCTACATGCCCAATCTAGCATTTGATGCTTAAGATTCAATACCCCATCTTCCAAGTTTATAAGGTGAAATATCAATATGTAGAGGTAAGACCTGTGATATCCATGTTGGGAGATGAGTGTTAAGGCTTCATTTTTATTAGGTTTGCAGGAATTTTGATTAAATGAAACAAGTAATATTTGCAGTAATATTGCAATTTATCTGAATAGAGCAGAAGCACATTTCCAGTCAGCTCATAAAATATGTTGATGCTAATAACCTATTACTATTAATTCATTTTTGTGCTATTTGTTAACTTTTATGCTAATGTTTTTGACAAAGCTGTTGAAATGCATTCGTCAGAGAATAAGTAGTTCTACTTCACTCACAAAACAGTAATCAATGGCAAGAAAATCAGCAATTATATGTAATTATCTATGGTATTTCATGCAGAAAACCTGTTTAGAAAAAATGTTATCACACAAAGGAAAAAAAATCCCAAACATCTAAATATTTAAAAGGGGATTATAAAAAGGAAGGAAATCAACTTTTTACTCGGGTAGACAGTGATAGGACAAGAGGGAATGGTTTTAAGTTCGAGGAGGGAAGGATTAGATTAGATGTCAGGGGGAAGTTCTTCACAGAGACAGTGGTGAAGTGCTGGAACAGGGTGCCCAGAGAGACTATGGATTCCCCATCCCTGGAGGTGTTCAAGACCAGGTTGGATGAGGCCCTGGGCAACATGAACTAGTACCAGATCTGGAGGTTAGTGTCCCTGCCTGTGGCAGGGGGGCTGGAACTGGATGATCCTTGGGGTCCCTTCCAACCCAATCCATCCTACGATCCTATGAAGTGCGCAGGAAAACAACATGAAGTGAGTTACAAGATTCCAGTAACACAGCAGTGCTCCATAAAGTGCATAGCACTTTATGTTCAGGCAGCTGAGTAGAGGACATATCCTGTCTTCTGTAGCTGTCATCCAGTTACATAGGTGAGTCCTTTTTTCACCTCCAGTATTACTCCGTAAAATGTTTTCAGCCCTTAAAATCTTTTCTGCTCAGTTAAGAAAAGGCAGAATTGTGGTGTCAGACACCCTCCCCCCATATTCTGTTCTCTTATTTAAGGAAACAAAATGGTTGGGAAATTTATTCCAGACATGAGATTTTTTTTCCTTAATGTATATTTTTGATGCAGCCACATGCTGGGTTCTTTACATTAAACACATTTGGTGATTCAAGTTTACTTTTAGAAACAGCTTGCTTTGTTTTCTGTTCTTAGTTGTTTTCTTTTTTAAAATCATGAGTTTACTTTTTGTACATCTTGTCCTTCTAAGGAATGCAGGCCTCTTCTTCCATCTCCCATTGTTTATTTAGTGTTTCATGGAAATGCACTGATCTTCATAGTCTACAGCCTATTGTCAACCTTGTTGGGTTGCCTCTGGCATCACAACTTTCAAAATTATGCTTTCTGTCCATTCGGAGGTAACTTCACTTTCGTTTGTGTTCATCTCGTTCAGCTTTAGCTGAAGGATCTATGCCAAGTTATCTGTATGGTTTCTTTCTGAATTTAATGGGGAATAAGGGATCTCTAGGATATTACTGTCCTCAGCACTGTCACCTCATGTGATTCTCCATCAGCAGCGTCTGGACAGTGATCTTAAGCTCTGAGTGGACTTCCTCTGTTTATATGTGTTTCAAATTTGCAGGATGATCCTCACAAGGATTGAGCAGTATATTTGATAATAATGCCCGTAACACAGACATACTGCAGTATACAGAAGAGTGCTTTGGTCTAAGGTATGTTTTAATTTAAATCATATCTCTTCCTAGCTGCCATTCCCTAATCTTAGATTTTAATGCACCTTTGCACCTGGTTAATTAACAGAATAGTAGAAAAATGTACTGAGTTAAACTGCTCCAAATACAAACAGCTCTGATCACTCCTCTGATTCTTCTTTATGCATCTGATTTTTTCTGTAAAAGGCTGCTCATGGTCATAGGTTTTGTATTGGCCAAAGGCTAAACACTTCTAATGCAGTTTTTCCTTTTCAAGACCACAAATATCATATATTTCTTTTACAGTTTCCCTTTTTCCACATTCCCTTTCTATTATTATTGATTCCCTCTCGGGATCAGCAAAATAATATGTGAAGAATGTTAGTGATATGGAAGCTTGCTTCAGGGTTATCTTTAGATATCTGAGTTGAACTCTGCAAGTGAGTTACTAAATCTGCCTTGAGATTATCAATACAAGAACAAGTGAAAATGTAGGCTTTAAAAATAGCTTGTACTCCTTTTCTTCTAGGGCAGCAGAAGAAACTGAACCAAACTCTGCAGACATTGTTGCAGCAGGGACAGCTGGCTTCACTGAACATGCGCTGTCATTACTAAGAGGTATGCGTATCTTATTTAAAACAGTCAGCTGTCACAAGGTGAAGTGAAAATACAGCATGGATAAGACACAACAGGAGGTGCAAATGACTGTCTGTTTTGTACACAATCATCCTGAGTGATGACGATAGTATTCATATTGTAAGATTCCTTGAGTGGGGCATATGCAATAAAGATCTTACATCAGCTTTGAGAAATGAAAATACTGTGACGTATATGCAAGACTTAAAAGAATCAAAGCTCTGATATTTGTTATGAATTTTATATCTTCTGCATGGCTGACGTTTCATCAGTGGGCTAATAAAACTTCAGTTTTATAATTACCCATTTCTGCTGAAGTCCACAATGTTGCTTTCAGGAAGTGAAGCCAGCTGTCCCTGTTGCTTGACTGCAAACAGTCAGGTGTTGCCCTACTCTTAAGGCTGAGTGAAGGAGGCTAAAAATTTTACAAGAACTGGCTGAAACTTATACCAATAAAAATCGGTTTTTCTTTCTCTCATTTTTAACAGTAAAAATCCATAAGTAAAACAAACTTTAACCTTTAAAGATGTAAAGCTTATGTTACTGTACTGTGTTTTTTTTTTTTTTTTCAAAATTCAGGCTTTTAAAGTAAATTTTACCCTATACGTGAGGAGAATTTGAAAATGTGTAATCCTCTAATAATTCTTTTTGTCTTCTAAGCAGATCTACCACAAAAGTGTTTAGAATTTCATTCTCCATTTTCAAAATAAAAAAGCTTATCATAGTTCGGTGTAGGTTCTATTTAAAGGAATGTCCTGTTTTTTTCATATTTGTTACTTCAATTAGCTAGTCTCGACCAATAAATTTTAGTGTTTTGTTACTAATAACTAATGAAGATCAGGTAACAAAAAACCACAACAGCATCTTGTACTCATTAAGAATTGGATCAAGCCAGCTTGCACATCGTCATCACGTATAGAGAGCAAGAAGTGTCTGGGGCAGCATGCATTATTAATTAGAGCTGAAGCCGGACTTCTGTTGTGGCAATCACGGCTTTCATGTTCTATTACTTTCATGTTCTAAAAATACTATTCCTGATATGTTTTATGATTTCTGCGTGTGAACAGATGGACACTAGGCACATTTCAAGAGGGGCTGAAGAAATCTCTGCCTCAGAAAAGGAGAGAATCTCAGCAAGCACATGGCAGTGATGCAAAGATCTTTTGCTTGAGTGTGAATACCCATGGAAGGCAGCACTTTGTTCCTGGCACCGTGAACTCAGTAGGATGTAGCTGGAACTTCGTCTTTCACAGCGTCTGAAAGCCTCAAGGCATTTTGTACTCCCTTCTTTGTTTTGTGTTCCTCAAGCCTCAGTTTCTCTGGCATAGGAGGTGCAATATTCCTGTTCCTCATATGTGCACTTGAGCTTGTATAGCAACCTCTTCCCCTTTTAAGATTTCTTGCCAGCTCCTGGAGTTCACTACAGGAATACTCTTCAGCCATTTCCTGCTTGTTCTGTTTGAACAGTCTGAGTGCAGAAATGAAAATTGACCTGGCTTGTGGAACTAACAACTCTGTCTTGTAGATGTAATGAATTTGTGTATAATCAAGCTGATCTTGTTTTTCTGGGTATTGATAGATAGCTAGGCTACAAAGCTTTAAGCATGATGCTTTACTATGACTGTATCCTCCTTTCTAAAAATGATTAATAAAAGGCAAATGTATGAGTTAGCTATTTCCTCTGTTAGCACAAGCAGATGCATAAGCACGGAAGTATACAGTAGGAAGAAAGGGTTAGAAGGTGGCTTTCTGACAAGAGCTTCATCAGAGATCAACAGATTATTAGGGCACAATCAGATGTCTTCTCTGAGTCACACTTGAACAGTTAAAACAATGATGTGTGTCTTTCATCTGAATACTTGTATTTTGAGCTGAAGCAGAAGGTGGGGATGAGCATAGCTACATATTTTGTTATAGATGGGGGCCAGTTAACAGTGTCTGAAGGGCAATAACATCCTAAACCCCCTGACACGGTCCTCATGTTTCTGATTCCGTCTCGAGGCAACTTCAGGTTACAGTGGTCACAAGAAAAACTCACTGGGCAGAATGCTTGCTTTACTTTTAGTGTCATAGAACCAATGCTGTAAAATTAATCTCTCATTTTGATATTTAGTCACTCTACTGGCCTAAAGAAATTGGAGATCCTTATTCCTATAATTGTAACAACAGGCTTGTTGAATTAGATTCTCTTGATCAGACATTTCACCATTTAGCTGGTTCTCTGCTTAAGTGGGTGTGGGCTCTTCTGTCCTGATGCAGTGAGGTCATCTACAAGTCAGTTGTTCTGCAAATTCATCAAGAAAGACATGATTCAATGATATCATCTCTATTTCATTAGAGGATGCTTTAATATTTCACAGAAAGTTATTGCTATTATTAAGCTTGACTTTTTTTATTGTATCTGCAAAATCAAGTAATTTAAAGATCAGACCAATTAATTATGACTTCTAAATCTTCTCCCCTCAAATAAAACTGTATGTGTTGTGAATGTGCCTCCTGCCACCATATGACTTTAATGAAAATGCTTAATGCTTTGTGTTTAGGAACATAAGAAAATACAGTAATAGGCTTATAATGTCTATATTTCCATGAAGTCTTTAAAAATATTTTTTATTGGTTATTTCAAGGGATTTATTTTCATTCCTTGAAGATGTTTATTCAGTCACATTCTGAAATTACCAGCATTTTCCTAAGCCTTAACCTACTTTGACTAAAGAAAGTCTGAGGATGGCTGATGTTCCAAGGAACATGTGTTTCGAATTGAAGAACACTGATACAATTTTGTTTGCACTCATAAATAATGAATCTTCTGACCACAAGTAAAGATTGTCTAAATTAGTCGCCTGATTCAGTGATTGATCTGAAGCATATACTGTGTCAGAGCTATCAATATACTGATGACTGCGTGCATCTAAGAGAATGACAACAATGTTTATGAAGGACATTATAAAAAATATAAAGGGGGTTAGAAATGAGCTTTGTGGATTATCTTCAGTTAATGGCATGGCAAATGTCATTTTAAGGACCTAATTTACTGAACATTAATAATGCTACAGTTGAGGTAAATCATTCTAATGCCAAGATTTATATGGATGACACCAGCACTAATTTACTAAAGGAATTTACAAAATCCATTTAGCTGTCCTAAAGAGGCGTTAAATGTATGTTATGAGTTGGTTTTACACTGACAATATCATGGGAGAAGGGCAGTCCTGCTCTTACTTTCTCCCTTGTGCTTACTTTTACATATGAAAGCCAGAAGACTAGTTCAGCAATAGCATATTGGTGAGTCAGAGTATAGTGCTGAGTGATCAACCCACTTTTTCTATGCCTTCAGCCAACAGTGACTGACTAAAGTTATGCCAAAGCAATATTGGGATAGGGATGCTGGGAAGATGTGTGTTGGGACTGCACCACCTGTACAATGTCCTCCTTGCATTAAATACATTTACCTTCAGATAGATAAGCTGACATGAAGGCTTTGGATCCCTTACCGTTGCTGAAGGCTATACGGGGGTGAGATGCTAGAGGTGAAGGAGTCTCAGTGCCCATGTTCTATGAGATTATTATCGGCTGTATTAAATGCAGAGTAAGCTATGGTAACAGTACTGTGAAGATGTCCAGAATGACTGGAGAACACTTCTCTTCCCAGCCGCTGACTGTATCTCCTTAGGCAGGAACTCTCATTGAAGAAATGGTCCACTGTACTGGCAAAATTTAGTTAACAGTGAAAACTCCCAGGCAGAGATAGCCTTCTCAAGAAATGGAGCAGAAGCAATGCAAGACCCTCTGACTTCACTGAGAGGGTACTGGTGATTACTATCTTGTCAGGAAAAAGATGTAGTAGTGAGGCTACTTTAATCTTGGCTTTCAAATTCCATAAGCAATTGCAATACAGAAACGGTTAATACACAAGGAGCTATGCGAATAATATAAATAATTGACCAACCTATAAATTAACAAAAGATGGATAAGAAGGAAGAAAGGAAGGAAGGAAAAAAAAAGGGAGAAAGAGAGAAAGAAGGAAAGAAAGAGGAAAAGGGAATGAATGAATGAACGAATGAATGAAAGAACAAAAGAAAGAAAAGGAAAGAGAAGAAAAGAAAAGGAAAGAGAAGAAAAGAGAAGAAAAGAGAAGAAAAGAAAAGAAAAGAAAAGAAAAGAAAAGAAAAGAAAAGAAAAGAAAAGAAAAGAAAAGAAAAGAAAAGAAAAGA